>OMKY01233809.1:0-10125 GCA_900302395.1 Bregmaceros cantori | reverse complement strand
AGCTAACAGTGAATATGTCTTATAATGAAGCTAATAGCTAACAGTGAATATGTCTTATAATGAAGCTAATAGCTAACAGTGAATATGTCTTATAATGAAGCTAATAGCTAACAGTGAATATGTCTTATAATGAAGCTAATAGCTAACAGTGAATATGTCTTATAATGAAGCTAATAGCTAACAGTGAATATGTCTTATAATGAAGCTAATAGCTAACAGTGAATATGTCTTATAATGAAGCTAATAGCTAACAGTGAATATGTCTTATAATGAAGCTAAGAAGTGAATATGTCTTATAATGAAGCTAATAGCTAACAGTGAATATGTCTTATAATGAAGCTAAGAAGTGAATATGTCTTATAATGAAGCTAAGAAGTGAATATGTCTTATAATGAAGCTAATAGCTAACAGCAGGTAAGTTGCATTGGTAGGCCGGACACGTTTCCACGCGGCTTTTAACCGCTGATGCCTTAGCCCCGGACAAGCGCAGCGTTAACATGACGAGCCGCCGCTGCTGCCTATTATTCTGGTGGTGTGCGGTGCAGATGTGTGCGCGCGTGCTCCCCAGCACGTATCAACTTGAATTGTGTTTCCGCCACGCGGAGGATGACTGATTGAATTAATGATGTTGTCTTGTGCCTGTACACGATGCGTGTGTACGCTGTCTATCCTCTCATAACACCACTTTGGTATACGTTCTGCTGACGGGTAGAAGTGTAAGAGCGGTGGGTAGCCAATACCGCTAACCCGCAACGTAGGTGTTGCAAAACAATTTGTTTTTCCATGAAGCAGGCTACGTGCTCGTCTCTCTATGTGTCTCCCCCTCTCTCCGTCTCCCCCTCTCTCTGTCTCCCCCTCTCTCCGTCTCTCTCCACCCGTCTCCCTCCACCCGTCTCCCTCCATCCGTCTCCCTCTCTTTCTCTCTGACAGTTTCATCCAGCCACATGTGCCTGCAGCTTAGTCTCACAGTGCACACAGCTCTTGTAGACTGAAAATAGGAAAGCGTTTTCAATTGTTATATGGTTTCTACCCTGCATTGATCATGTGATGCTTTGGGGGCGGGGGGAGCGAGGGGGTTCTCTATTGATTCTTGTCTCGACAACGACAAATAAACTATTCAATCGATGATCATTTTGGACACCTCTAATACAGAGTATGGTTTACCTGATCCTCTTCTCCGCCGCCCTCTTCGTCGTACTTCAGGATGTTGTCTCGGACGTCGTCCTCGGGGTCGATGAGAAGCTGTTTAGCCTGGCGCTCCTTATCACGGCGCTTACGGTACACCACAAACAGCAACACCAGGACTGCAGGGAGAGAGACAGAGAGAAATGAATATAAATGCATATAAAGACATTAGAGAATCAAACTTCCCCAAAATCTCACAAAAAAAATGAAACTAATTTGACCCTGATGAAGAAGCACTCTCCCTCATAGGAGAGAAAAGTGAATGTGCCGTTATAGCAGCACAATATGTGTCAGACTGTGAACGACTGAGGGAGAACCAGTGGACAGGAGAGAGATGAACCTTCATGTTCGCTGATATGAAGACGTGTTACTATTGCATGGCAATGGCAATGAATGATGCTCTTTACCATGCCAATAAAGCCCATATTTAATTTGATTTGAGAGAGTGACAGGTAAGACAGCAGACAAGATGTGAGACAGAAGAGAAAAACTTTTTTTTTTCTCGTTTGATTGTAGAAACTACTGTATGGGTGGCAAACTCTTGTTTATCTTTAACTAAACCAGAGTTCTGTGAACTGTGACGAATCCACATGTTTTGTAAGTTAGCAAGCGCCTACTCCCATGTCTTTGATATCGTGTGTAGACTCTTCCCTCCAAAACAGATTCCCGCAAGTCTCAGTTCAGCGGGCAGTTCTGGTGAAATTGCAGAGATTAAGAGGACTTATTGGAAAAGAAAAAAAAAAAAGTTATTTTCTCAGTGCAAAAGTCATTTTCTCATTTAAGAGCGAGCGGGGACCAGAGGGCGTGCAGTATACGACCGTGAGGGGAAGCGATCTCATGGCGCTGTGTGCACACAAGCTACAGTGACAAGACTATGTATGGGGCTGCCTCTCGGCGCAGCGTATTTAACCGCTAGGCCATGGGGTTATTTTTTGGCCGCAAGCTCCATTTGTAAATTTTATTGACGGGCTTAGTGTGAGGTGGGTGTGTGGTCGAGACGGTAAACAATCTCACAACCGCTGTGTGTGCTGCGAGATGAAGCTGTCCATTTTCAATTTTGGGTGACAGATTCAACAAATTCGCTCCACTTTTCACACGCTGCTATACAGACACCGGAAGTGTGTTCCATTAAGGAAGGGCAAGCTGGACGAATGTAATTGTTCGCGCATAAACTCGTCTATCGGCCCGTGTTTATCGGACACGACCAGACCCTGCGGCGTGGCAGGCGCGTCACCAACTCACAGAGCATGATGATGATGCAGAGCAGGATGGCGATGATGGCGCCTGTGCCGAGCCCCGCCGCGGCGATGAACTGCTGGTCGGTGCAGTCGCCGTGCGAGTCGCAGGCGCACACCTTGACGCGCAGGTAGGACGTGTTGCTCAGCGGCATGTTGCCCGAGTCTGTGATGATGATCGGCACCTCGTAGATGCCCCGCTCCAGGTAGCCGATCTTCAGGCGCATCTGTGCGTAGTCACCTGCATGAATATAAAGATAATATGAACAACACAAACACTAAAGGTGTAAAGGTTGGCCTTAAGATTAATACAATTATAATTTAATCTTTAATCCTTTTCACAGAGAATCATTTATTATTTAATCAATATTTTTAAAAACATTTTCTTGTCTTGTTTTGTCTCCTATTAAGTATGTGTATGTACATGTTATATTTTCCTAAAAAAAATTAAAAATGTTTAATAACAAGTTGCTAAAATTGTATAATATAAATAAATATATATTTATTGTGCTGCTATACCAAGGAACTAAAATGAACAAAATCTGATTTGACGATTTCTCCTTTTTTTTCATCCCTGAACAAAATAATCAGATTAAGCATTCTGCTCTAGTGAAAGACGGCATAAGGCTCAATTGGTACAAAATGTTACCATTGATTTAATAAAATGACAGCGCCAACTCCATAATTAATGTCCATACTCTTTGTTGCTAACAGATATTTATTGCTATTTGTTGCTGTCCAGATTTCACACAACACCCGCGCAGTTACAGATAATTAAAACGACGAGCGAGTGGCAAAGTGACCAACACAATTAACACAGCAAACAAAGACAGCAGCATCTGTTGTTTGCGTGCGGGGAACTCGCCGTGCGCATTTGTGTTTGTCACGGTCCAGCCCCCGCGTTTGACCACCACGCGCGTCGCTCGGGCCCGGCGACAATAAATCAAGAGGGAAGTGATGGGAGGCAAAAAACAAAACAAAAAAAACAAACAAAACGAAAACAGGAAATTAAACGTGTCCGACAAACGGACCCTGTGACACTGTGTTCCCACGGGGGGCTTGCACAATGAGAAAGTTTCTAGTTTGCCGCCGCCCCGCGCAGGCAGAGCAGGGGGATGTTTCAGCTATATTTGTCGAGGGGTCTTACGCTCGGGGACTTCAAAACCCTGCATCACGGGAGGGGATCAGTCACGTTTATCATCGGGGACGTTTGAGGACGACAAACAGCAAAGCTGTGCAGGAAAAAAAAAAAAAACCTTGTGTCGCCCGTCACGCGTGAGATGCTCGCTGCCTGTTTGTACGGGACATTGCAGACAAGCCGCCAAGGTGATGTCCTTGTGCTAAATATGGAGCCGTGGTTTTGCGAATTGCGTGAGCTAACATTCACTAGACTGTCCACGTTGGAGGAGTCAGAATCTGGTTACAAATTGAAACCCAGAAATATTGTAGAGCCATGATTTCAGTAGGATTCAAAACTTTCCTTCAGGGAATACGAATCGTGAAGTCACACGGGCCTTGTACAGGGTGCGCCCCAGAGTGTTGGCGTACAAGATTTGGTGCAAGTGATATCACACCAAGGAAAAATACATTTAAAGCAAAACAAAAATAACAGCTTTTCCGAGGGAATCCGTTTTGGGAACGCACCGTTGAGCCGGGTGATGGTCCAGTTGCGGCGCACTTCGGCCGGGTCGTGCGTGAGCTCGAAGACGAACGGGCCGCCGTTGGGGCTGAGGTCGCCGTCGTGCGCCGTGATGTTGATGGCGTTCGGCTCGGGCCGCTCGCACACCTCGGCCTCCTGTGGGAAGATTCGCGGCGCGTTGTCGTTGATGTCACTCAGGTAGATCTGTAGAGTGCCCGTACCGCTGGCCGGTGGAACGCCTGGACAACAGAGATATGACAGGGTTAGGGGGAGCACAGTTTAGCCTTTTGATTCTGCAGAAAACCACCTCATTCTAATTCCTATCTCCTAATTCCACCAACATTTTGCCTCCCTGCTTGCACTCACCCGGGTGTTCAGCATTACTCAGTTAACATAGCTTTCCTTGCTCTCTTGCCCCACGCCTTCACATTAAGCTTGCCAATAAAAATTCAAAAATGGTGCTTGTGGCAAAGAAAAAGCTTACAGAAAAATTAAATAAATTCAGATTAAATGCCTACATTATAATCGTAGCTAAATTGGCAAAGCAATTAAGACATGCTCCAGTGGAGAATTTCTACTTCAAAATACATCGCTTCACACACATCGCTTCCTCGTTAGAACAATCGCCGTCTTATGCTCAAGCAACAGATTACGAGGCCGTGGGAGAGCAAACTGTGTCAAGGCGTGGGTCGTACCCGTAACGCTGATACCATCTTATTTTAATTGAAGGTCGGCCCGCAGGTGCCTTGGCACCTCCCTAACGACCGCACATAATAGCATCTCACGACGCAGGGCTGACGATGTGTACATACTGGGACTATGACTAACGCTGGGAAACGCATGCTTGGTGCGTGCGTGGAATGTGGAACAATGTTTCCACTGTCGAAGATACGCCGCGGCCTTGGGGATGGAACTCAGCGTTCAGAGAGTGTGCAACTTTGAGAAATAACATTGTAGCGGCCAACTACTGTATCTATACTATTATCTCAGTGATCTGGTATTCAGTGCACCAAGAACAGTTTTTTCACTGCCTTGCGCCGTTTTTCCATCTCTATTTGGAAACAGGGTTGAAGAGATCAGGGTAGACTTCACAGGAAAGTCGGCAAGGGGAGTAGAACTCTTGTATATCAGAACAAAACCAAATCATGATCAATATTGCAAATTATAATGCAGCTCAGATTTTAATTTTAGTATTAGCGTGGATTAGCGTTATAACATTTCCACCAGGTTTTTCACCAAACCTTACTTATCATTGTTTTATTATTTGAGTTGCTGTGGATTGCGAGCTCAACAGCGTTCGGCGCGTTCTGCATAGATTTTACACTCCTAAGCACCCGACCTTCCTGAGAAAGCTAGTGTGAGTTTCATTTAAGTCAACTACAACATTGGTCTCGTCGCTTCTTGTGACCCCAAAAAAATGAATAAATAAAATTGAAACATCTTCAGTCTAGTGTTTAGGACCAGAGGGGGCAATAAGAGTTTAACTGCAGGTCAGTCGGATTAAAAACCTTACATATCGCGTCAGGAACACCTGGTAAACATGTTTTTTTTTTTCCTTCCCAGAATTGCGAGTCAGTGCCGGGTCACTACCGGTTGTGCAAAATAAGCAAATTAAGGTACATGGAATAAGCTTGCTGAGCTCAGCACGGCACACGGCTTCCCATGTTAAGACGATAAGAGAAACAGTCAGTTACAAAACGTGCTCCGCGTGCAGCGATTCACGTACCGTTGTCGGTGGTGAGAAACGTGCCCTTATAGTACAACAGCTTTTTTATGCTACTGCAGAAAACCATCTGTATAGTATGAAACTGATAATGAATCTCCTTGTTTAATTTAAATAAGTCCATATGTACCCATCTTTCTTCTGGCATGCAGCAGTACTTTGTTAAGTTTTCTTTTGGGTGCAAGCGCCATATTTCATCTTTATTTGACGAGTTCGGCTGGTAGTTCCGGTAGATATTTCCACCTTGAATATGACTTGCAGTGCCGCCACGTCGCCGTGTTCTGACGTATTCTTGAACTTGTCTATTCAGTGGGAGCGCACACACCTATTGTGTTATTCAAAAAGGATGGTGGTAACTGGCGCTGTACTATAACTACTATACCCAAATGTTCTAGTGCGTATCTATGCCCCGCATGTTTCAATAATCTGCGCATTTCATCAATATTTTTAGAAAACTGTGCGGGAAGCGGGGTGGATAATGTGTAATTGGTCACAGAGATGTTATTTTTTCCGGCGTCGGCTGTGTTTTTCCATCTTTATTGGATAGGATTAGTCGGAAACTGGGTTGAAGAGATCGGGGGTAGACATTGCAGACAAGTCGACGAGCGTAGTCGATCTCGCGACGCTGCGGTGGACACAGCGCCACTAACATGAATGGGGTCGCGTTAGGTGCGGTGTCCATAACCACTCGGCCAACGCGGACCCCACCTGTTGTGGATTTTAAAGCGGTGAGACTTACCACAGACAGCTACACAGACGTCGGACGTGCCTTTCAGAGAGCGGGACAAAATGTCACCGCTGAGTTTTTAGGGCGTAAACCCAGAGACTGGAATCAATCTCACAAAACTATAAACTTTGGTCAAGTAACTTCTATATTAAACCCACCCCACCCCTCTTTTAGGTAAATGGCGTGTTTCCAGCGTGCAGGGTATGGTGTACCGTTGTCGGTGGCGAGGAACGTGGCGTTGTAGTAGTTGTTGCGCACGAACGGCGACTCTCGGTCCAGGACGGCCGTTGTGGTGATGCGTCCGGTGTTCTGGTCGATCCTCAGCCAGTGGGCGGGGTCGTGAAGCGTGGAGTACCTGAGAGAGGATGGCAATCCAACAAAATTATTGTTTTCTTCACATTCTACGTAACTCTAGATTGGGGGTCACATCAACAAAAGGGGGACATTTTGTAGGGGGCGCAAGCTCCATTTTCAGTTTTTATTACGATACTGTAACGAAAGCGCCCCCTCGTGGAGGAGCTGGGAATAGAGGAACTAGAACGTCGGCAATAGCTGAACCCAGCTATTGCCAAGGTTAGTTCGGACTCTATTTAAGGAGGCGTGTTGGCCAGTGGAGGACCGTCAATGGTGCCGGCCCAGAATGCACCGCGCGTGCATTCACTACAATACGATAATAATTGAAAGTGTTCACTGAAATTAATTTTGCGGCACAGCGGCCCGATTGCAAAGAAGGAAACAATAAAACATACAACTGAACAACAACCAAACAAGCGCATAAGACATAATATAGCACACAAACAAACAAATCACAAATCAACAGCGTCAAGACAACAACAGCATTGGGTTCGTAGTTTGTAGTTCATTGATTGTAGTTCATTTACTGATGTGTCAACTCTCTCATCTATGATCCTGATTTAGTTTTAAGATGGACTGATGTTCAAAGGATCCTTTAAGTTTGACCTTCTGAAACTTGAAAGATTTTGATGGCTAAGGGTGAACGCGGCATACTGGGAATCGATTTCACGATGGTTGCGCGTGCTGTGGGACTAAGACGCAGGCACAAGAGTATGGGGCTGGATGGCGCAGTCTAACCGACTGCGCCACAGAGCCAGTCCCTGGAAGTAAAAAAAAAAAATCAAAAATCAAAAGTAGATCACAAATTGCGTTTTTCAATTTGCTTCCCTGTTCCAATTCGACTCCTCAAAGAAGTGAAACTCACTCATATCCAGAGAAAAGACGGGTCTCCGTGGAAAAATCAAGAAATACAAGTCTAATTAAAATGAGCTCTTTATTTCTTATTACACCCAAAGATGCCACACACAGAAGGCGTCTCAGTGATGTTAAGCCGTCGGTTGAGCTCTCCTCGCGGGTGCTGTGGATTATCTGTGATCATCGGCTTCCTCATTCACCATTCACCGCGCACAGGCCCGTGATCCGCCTCAGGGACCTTCCAACTCTAAATACATTTACCCATTTAAGCAACTTCCCCGTCACTCGCCTCAGCGGTGGGGACATGATGAGAAAGGAGGACACCACCCCCGGCCCCCCTCCTGTGCACTGTGGGACTAAGTCACAGACAAAACTGTATGGGTCTAACTGTCTGCACCACAGAGCCAGCCCCAATCAGAGTAAACTTACACGCCAACAAAAAAAAAGTGTTACTTTTTAGTTTTGTTTCATAACACTCCCCAGTTACCTTTAGTTTAAAGCTAAAACAATTGATTGTTTCAAACATCAAACGTCTTGAATGATTGGATCAGTATTTATGTGAAGTGAAGTTTAAAACCCACTAAAACTAGTCTTCTTAAGGTGGGTTGGCACTTGGCAGCTGCTGAAATATAGTCAAAAGTATAATTAATTATAATTTAAAAAGCCATATAACCAAATAAAAATTGCAGCGTTAACTTGTCTTGAAGCTTACAAAAAAAAAAAAAAAACTCACACAAAGAGGAAAGTGGGCTAGCAAACGTCTGGGAGCGACGTTTGGCAAATGTGTAGCAACCGTAGTCGAGCAGCGGAAACACTGCTTCAAGGTTTGGCCGCGCGCGGGGGCCGCACGCTATTCGAGTTGACGCACAATTAATATGAAAACAATCAGTTGGTAAAGACGCACACTCATCACTTCACCGTGAAGTGGGAAGAGGGCAAACAATGTCAGCAATTTTTTAATTAAAGTTGATTCAATACAAAGAAAGAATAAGAGGAAAAAACTTGAGTGGCCCTCAAGTGCTTTAAAAGAGAAAAATGTCCTCACCTTGTTTTATAAAAGAAATACAACTTTGGAATGACTGTCATTGACGATTTCTAGAGTGTATATTTTCAAAGTTTGACCATGTACGACAATTTACGTCACTATTTATTCAACCACCGTATTTTCTGCACATTATAGACAAGTTCAAGCGGGTAGCTTTGGTTAAACTTCTAGGCTGAAAATGACTTCCAGTGCCATTCATTTTGCTGTTTCTTTGACTATTTTTCAACATGTCTATTCGGTAGAAGCACACACCTACTGTGTTATTTAAAAAGGATGGTGGTAACTTGCGGTGTGCTATTCCACGCCCAAATGTTGTAGTGCGGATCTGTGCCCCACAAAGGCATGATCCAATAATCTGCCCAAACATGTATCACCCACACCAAACTATGAGGGGCACCGTCTATGAATAGTATATTTGTATGCCCGAAACGTGGAGCGTAGGGGAATGGTTTTGCGTGCGCCACTGCCGCATTATGCCTCGTAAGACCCTTCGCATTAATGCGATAACTTTTGAACGCAATAACGTTTCGCACGGGAATACAACGCACACTAAAAAATGAACCTCGGTGGAGCTTACCGGATGTACTGGCTCATGAAGCGGTCGGGGTCCTGCGCGGAGAAGGTGAGGAGCTGGGAGTCGGCGGGCTGGCCCTCGTCCACGCGGTACATCTTGGGGTTGGGTTCGAAGTACGGCGGCTCGTTGACGTCCAGCACGCTGACGGTCACCGTGCACGTGGACTGGCGCAGCGGACGCATCCCACTGGGGGTCAGGGGCTCCTCGTTGCTCGCCACCACTGTCAGTACATACACTCGACCTGTCTCGTAGTCAATGGGCTGTTGGCGGTGGAAAACATATCAGTTTCTTTTAAAGTTTCATTACGATTTTTAAGCATGGATTTTTAAGAAAGACAGCGGGGAAGCAGACCTGCAGCGTACTTGTCAATGTCGGTGAGGGGAAGCGATCTCAGGCCGCGGTGTGCGCTGTGAGTCATAGCCAGAGACACAACACTATAAGCGTGCCGTGGCCATTTGGGCTGTGGGTTTACGAGCCACAACAGGGGTGGCATGGAAATCTGTGCCGGGTTCCAAGAACCGGTTCAGTGGTGAGACATGTTTTTCTGGCGTGCCTTAAGTATGGGGCTGGACGCAGCAGTCTAACCGACTGCGCCACATAGCCAGCTCCCACAAGATATCACATTTGAGAGACATAGGCGAACTACAGCCCGCGGGCCATATGCGGCTCGTTAGGCTTTTTAATCTGGACCACCGAACTTGTCGAAATTAGTGAATGCAGGGATGCAATCATGTCAATGAAGTTATTTTTTTGGGTGCAAGACCCATTTTTAATTTTTATTGACAAGC
>OMKY01233796.1:0-20741 GCA_900302395.1 Bregmaceros cantori | reverse complement strand
CCTCCAGGGCTTGAAAACAGAATAATTTTTGAAACGTTCCGTTCCGAACGGTTCAGGAAGGTCTCTTTTTAACGTTTTCGTTCTCGTAACCGTTCCGCCACCAAAATATCGGTCCTGAACCGGTTCGGAACATAAACATTTCGTTCGTTCTTAAAGTTCCATATATTGTGCAAGTTTAAGTTTAGATATAGTTTATACAAAATATATTTGGTGGACTTTCAAACTTCAGCGTAACTGTATTACGTTCGCTTCCTCATCTGTCAACAAGATGGAGCCCCAGATGCATGGGGCTTGATGACTGACAGTGAAAGTTGTATGGATGCACAACCAGAAATAGTCTCCCAGACATAGGATATGTTCAAATATATAAAGAACAGAAAAAAACGTTTTTAACCGGTTTTGTGGATTTAATAATGTTCCGTTTCTGTTCCGGAACATTTGAATACATCTTTTTTCGTTTCCGTTTCCGCTCCTAGTAAAATTCCATGAATTTCTGTTCGTTTCCGGTTTTCGTTTTCGTTCCTTGAACCGGTTCGGAGCCCTGATTATGATGCATCCAATTAAATGAGACACATACTTAAATTCCTATTGAATTATAATTATACCTATTTAAATATAATAACTTTTTTGTCCATATTTTTCTTGGCCTTCTCTGAAGGCGTAGAAGGCCCTGAGACGAGGCATGTTTTTCTGTTTCTGGAAATTTGGGCGATATTCATGGAAGCCTATTAGCGCACACACAATGTAAAAACCTTCATCTAACTATTGTTATTGTTTGCCAATTAATTTTCCTGATCTGTTTGTACAAACCTTGTTGTAACTATTGTTGTTGGCTAATTACTTCTCCTGATCTGTTTGTACAAACCTTGTTGTAACTATTGTTGCTGGTTAATTACTTCTCCTGATCTGTTTGTACAAATCTTGTTGTAACTATTGTTATTGTTGTTGGCTAATTACTTCTCCTGATCTGTTTGCAGGAATCACAAAAATCAAGCGGGACATTGTGTTTGCTGCCAGCCTCTATCTGTGATCATGTGACCAGGTCTAAACATGAGAGCATGGGGTAGGACTCTAGTGACCTGCAAGCTCCACTATGTGGAGTTCACCACTCGGGAGGCTCTGAATGGACCTACTATTGTTTCAATAGTCAATAGTGGTGGTTATGGAAAATTAACTCGAATGGTAGATTTTGAACTACTTTGGATTTGGGATAAGAAGTAACTTTTCCTTGTAGACCAACATATGTTTCACCCTATTAATGTTATGTCCATATATGGTTTGTATTTTCAGAAATGACCTGATCATGACATTTGTATGATTCAATGCAACATTGGAAGGTTGGGGAGGTAGCCTCTGCCAGCAATGCACAGGAACGCTGATCGTGGCGGTGATTTTTATTTTTTTTTAAATCTTGTATTTCATCATTTGATTTAATAAAACGTAGAAAACCATGGCAATTTATGGGATAAAAAATTCCAGGCCGTGGTACAGGTTCCGGATAAAATGACTGCAATTAGTTAAGAAAAGTGAACAAAAGTGTCACAAATTCCAGGTGTGCGGAACGGTATCGCAGTATCCCGCAACGACTGAACCGAATTTCTTTTTATTTTAATTTTATTTTTTTTAATTCTAAATTATTTTTATTGAGACAGCCACAGGATTAAATCAGGACATTGCAGGAAAGCCGGAGGGATTGTGTGAACCCACGGCACTGCTCGACCTGTGGTCTAGGCCCTAGGGGACGCGCCTCCCCGCCCGTTTTGGTCTCATTTGGAGCCACCCAATGATCTGATTGCATTGTGCCATTTGTTGCACAGTTCGTCACCACCATAGACTCCTAATGGCACTGAACAGCACATGATGCGTCCATGAGAATAATTCTCCCCAGAAATGAAGTTCAATTGTTAAAAATGAAGCTATACACTTCCCTTTTCGTTTTGTCCTGCAGTAAATACAATTGTATCCTGCTACACATGATTTTGGCCACTAGTTGGTACAAGGCGATCATGATCTTGAGAATCACCACCATCACCATGCCATGTGTCTCTTCACCATGTTTTTTATCATTTCCTTTTTTTTCTTTTTTTTTTACTCGTTCTTTGTCGTGGGTCATTTCAAAGCCCATCTTTTGTACATATTGAACAATGTAGAATTTCAATAAAATCACAAAGAACAAACTCATTCACATCATGTTTTAATGGCTTTACACATTGTAGAATACATGTTTTATACACTAGTAGTGACAGCAATAGCAGCAAAGGCCACATCCTCCAATTGGTCAAGCTTATTGGTATATAAGTTATAATATATAATCACACATTATTTAATACATTGAGCGAGGGCACAACTTTTCGACAGCAGCCGTCGTTGGAAGCCGGGCTGCGATTGCAACACAACATTTAAATACACAGAGTGGGCGTTCTTATATATTCAACTATTGAAGACTGGACGCGGCTGTAATTTAAAAGCATGCTATGTAGCCTCTGGTATTTGTAGTCCAAAGACGCAAATGTGTATTCTCTTCAATTTTAATCTGATAACATGTTATTTCACCATATTGCAACCTATATCGGCCCACTTGTGAACCAAATGTTAACTCTTTTGGTGCAATTCTCATGGAAGTCCCATTAAAAACATGAACAAAGACGTCAAAAGTAGTGTTTTTTTATATCGAGCTGTTACAGATAACCTTCAATCGGCACCAAAAGTGTTAAAATTTGTTTTAGTCACCCCGACTATCGGATGTATGCTGTCTGTGGAGCAACTCTGCTCAGATAAAGCCATGGCAACTTTGAATCGGTCCCATTTGGGAGGAGTAGTAGTACTGTCGAAAATAACTTTCAAAATATTTTTTAATGGTAGTGGTTCAGGTTTCGTGCGGTTTCATGAGCCCTTACATATTCAACATTCAGGACACAAAAAAAGGATCTATTCAATGAATCACTTCACAGACTTTGTAAACAGAGGAAATGGATCCTCTCAGGCGTTAGTGGCTGTGTTTGGTTCCAACGGCAACATTTAATGAAAAGTCTTAAGGCAGATCAGCGCACACCAGCCGGCTGCAACTGGTCAGGAAGCGGTTGAAAACATTTTAATATTTATATTTCTTTTTTCTTTTTCAAATACTTGACCTGGAAGTTGGAACTCAAATACTGTGCTGGGAAGACTTACTGTGAAGTTTTTATTTTTTCTATTTTACGTGCACACAGGACTGAAGTAATCTGACATGTAATCGGTTAACCAAAAATGTATAATGCAGTCCCTGATATTATATAACATGTAATCTATCTAGATTACTGGGAATAGGGTATTTGCACTTCCATAATGGGCTCAAAAATCGAGGCCATTATTGGAACATGTAAATGTGCATGCAGCACATTTTTTTTATATCAATATTTGAAATATGTAATTATAAGATTACATTAATGAATACCTTGTCAATCTTCCCAAGTGTGTGTATAAATTCCTTGATCACACATCTTGGGCCATGAGTCTCATACAATGTCAATTATTTTGAGACTCGTGCCTCTCTGCAACATGCAGGTCATGCACGTGTTAATTTTATTCATTTTCAATATTTCAATTTTTTTGTTCATGAGGATTAATAAATGAACTCCACAGATGAGGAAAAATCACAAATCTCAACGTGTTCTTCAAAGTAGTAGAGATCTTATCTATTATGATAATACTTTGTATTTATCTTATAAGCTGTTTAGATATACTACATAGTACAGGATATTTGGACATTGTGGACTTGACAGATTTCCAATTGTCCAAATATTCTGCACAAATGGATATAAAGATGATCCGAGAAAACTTTTTAAAAAATGTTTCCATTCTTCTGAAAATGTCTGACCAAAACATGTTTTTAGTGTTGACTTTTGTCAAAGTGCTAGACACTGAAATGATTTGAGGTTCATTTAATTCCAAAAGAAGTATCCGGCAACCAGTTTTGTCCACATGAAACATTGCGATATGCAAAAAGTATTTAAAATACAAAAAAATGATTGGAAAACAACACTGCATTAAACAAACAGCACAATTTTATAAGGCAAACTGCCAGACCAAGGGGGGGTGTTTCATCAACAAGGCATGGCATTTTTTTTCTTAAACAGTCTTAAGTCACCCCAACAACTAGTTATCTTAATTCCCTGTGGATTCTTCGTTTTTCTAAGCCTTCTAGAGCTTCATTCCCAGTACATTTTTCATGGTTCAATTGGCTTACAATTTCCAATAGTTTTGGTTTGTTTTAATGTTGCAGACTCGCTGCCCCTCCCTCCTCCTAGTGGTCAAACCTTAAGAGTGGACACACAGGCGCCCCTCAGTCTGTGCATGCACCAACTAATGTGGTTAAACTACAAAACACACATGGCGTCTGAAAACTGACTCAAACATTTAGTGAGGATATGATTGTTCACATGGTTTATAAAGTGTTTCCTTTAGCCATATTTTGCGCAGATGTCACTCGCCTATAGCGCAAATAAGCTGTAATAGCATTAATGACAGCTTGGAAACCAAATTGTGAAGCGAGGCATTGGTAAACCAACTCGCTATGATAACATTATCTCGACCATTCACCACACAATACGAGAGGTTGAACTCTTGGTTGTTGCTGGAAAGACTTATTTTGGTTACAGCAGGATCGTCGATAGCCGTGATAATACTGTACACAATTGAGAATGCATTAGAGCGCCATTGACATTGGATTTCTGTTGAAGAAAACCCCAACATTATTCCCGCTGACCCATCACCTTAAAATATACTCGTATTTGCTTCTTCTAAGCAACAAACGTGTAATGAAGTTATTCACTATTTATACCGTAATGTTTTTAGAGGTTATTCAAATTCAAATTTGTGCTGACAAATGGGTAGTGTCGGCACAAACTTGCCCGATTACGTTGTCTGGCAATCATCGAATCTTATTAAATTGGTTGCCGATTCATTTTAAACGTTGCAAGTAAAAAAGGCACTCAATTGTGCACACCAAGGATGCAAGGTCGTATTGGCCTCTGAGGACAAGACGGTAAATCTGATGAAATATCTGCTAAAACAAATGTGTGCGAACACTATTAAAGTAAAAAAATGAGTTTATCCCATTTTCGTGCATTCTCTAAACTTTGCGGATGGCCACGCCCCTGAATAACAGTGTTGTCTGCTCATGGTGCAGCATGGTTAGCGTGTAGTGGTTAACACCTTGTGAAGTGCGATTGCAAACAGTACGTTCACGCCAGACGCCATGCAAATACATTCCAGCAAGACTTGCTTATATCATGAGACCCAGTTGAACCGGTGTGAAGACTGCTCCTACTGGATGCTGCTGGGCACAGCCCTATGTATGTAGCAGTGGTCAGGTAGAATTTGTATGGCTTTCGAGGAGGTGGCATGCCGTTGCGATGGTCCGTGCGGCTGGGGTGATCTCTAGTGCGGGCTCTCTACGTTGTGTACGGTGGGCGACTCCTGGAAGTCGGGAAGTTCTGCTCCCGGTCTGGTCGCTTCCACTTTGGGCTTCTCGAAGAAGTCTGACACAAAGAAGACCTGGCAAGGACAGATTTGACATTTTTTGTTGCTTCTATTTTTACTCCAGCCTGGGGCCAAGGGGCTAAGCTATGCTAACAAAGTACCACTGCACTCGAGTGAGTGCTTGCACAGAGGCAATATTAGTATGGACCAACTTTGCCAAGCTAAAGAGCTTGTTGGCTAGTTCACTTGTTGGCTTGCTAGTTAGCTTGCTAGTTCACTTGTTAGCTTGCTAGTTAGCTTGTTGGCTTTCTAGTTCCCTTGTTAGCTTGGTAGTTAACCTGTTAGCTTGGTAGTTCACTTGATGGCTTGCTAGTTCACTTGATAGCTTGTTAGATTGCTAGTTCACTAGTTAGCTTGCTAGTTCACTAGTTAGCTTGCTAGTTCACTTGTTAGCTTGCTAGTTCACGTGTTAGCTTGCTAGTTAGCTTGTTAGCTTGCTAGTTAATGTGTTAGCTTGGTAGTTCACTTGATAGCTTGTTAGCTTGCTAGTTCACTTGTTAGCTTGCTAGTTAACCCGTTAGCTTGGTAGTTCACTTGATAGCTTGTTAGCTTGCTAGTTCACTTGTTAGCTTTCTAGCTATCTCACCACCAGCAGAGCCATGAGTGCCCCTTGCAACAGTCCGGCCAGCACGTCGCTCCAGTGGTGCTTGTAGTCGGAGACTCGTGACAGACCGGTGTAGAACGAGGCCGCTACCAGGAAGAACTGGAGGGTGGGACGCAGCAGCCGAGCCCAGTGGGCCCGAAGCCGGGCCTGCAGATACAACTGGACACGGAACAAAGAATTCCCAGGTTGGTTTTCAACTCTATAACAGCATTCCTTTTGCATATCCGTCTGAGATGGTAAGGAAGTATGGTAAGTACCAAGATTTCTTAGTACAGCTTGAGTACAAAGTAGTAAGGTACTAAATCAATTACCTACTCAAGTCAAAGTAAAAATGACATGTACTGAAATGCACTCAAAAGTATTTTTGAACGTAAAAAGTACAAAGTCCTATTTATTCACACATTTTCGCACAAAGCGTGAGGCTGTTTTCCTGTTTTCGTGTCTGTTCGCGGGAGCAAGCAGCCAGATCGATGGGCCACCCAAAAACGATCACGGCGAACAAAACACTGCAAAAGAATTATTTCAAGAGAGAGACGCCATTGGCGAACAAATGCAAATGAAATTAAATGAACAGTTACATGATATAACAGTTACAACATGATATAATAAGTTACAACAAGATGTAATCTGCAAACTTATAAGCAGTGATTTTTGCAAGAGTAATGAGTTTGTTGTTCAAACGTATTCATTATGCCCCTTGCACGTGGTGGTAGATTTACTATCTACTCTTTAATGAATAGACCACTTTCAGACCAACAATGTGAACAATAACTGTGCCTCACTGATGTTTTCATTGGATTATGCTGCAGTGTGTTTTACATGGCAATTTTCCCATTGGGGACATTCAACTTTTATCTCTCATCGCTAATAATATCTACATAAAATATGACCTCTTTAGGACAGGCATGGCTCTTAGTCCTTGTGTTGTGTGTGTGTGTGTGTCTAACACACTTCCATTCCCTTCAGAAAAAAATATATTGCAAGTTTGCAACACTAAACAATGTTACCAAAATACTATGGGTATATAATACTACTCACCGCTAGGAAGAGCATGCAGTACATGGAGAAGGACGAATGTCCAGAATAGAAAGATAACCTGGGGACACAGGAGGAAGCTGTTGAGATGGCTGCCGCTCGGTGCACAAGACACTGTATTAAAGAAAAATTAATAAATAACGAGTGCCACACACACAGAGGCAAGATAGGTAGCAAGACATGTATTGGGCTGCAACTAGCCATTATTTTTGATCCGAGTAATCGGTTCATTTAAAAAATTATATTTTAAAATCAGAGCAATTATTGGTGTTCATTATGATAATGAAACGTTATTACGTTTGGGATATTAATACTGCAAAATGTTTGCCACCTCCACTTATTGCCAACATTTCCATTTTTTAGTACTAGCATAAAGGTGCCTGCTCTGCCGTGCTAAATTTTAACATATTGGGTTTTCACCCAAGGTTATGTGTTGTCTTTATTGTATTATGGAATGGAGACTGGCATTAACAAGTTAAACACATAAGTGGATGATAGGCTAGACAAGGAAAAGATTGATCGCTGGCAATTAATCGATTATCAAATTAGTTGGCAATTATTTCAATACCACCGCATACAAAAAGGCAGTTGTGAAACCCCTTCTGAAGAAGCCCAATTTAGATACAAGCATACTTAATAATTACTGACCGGTATCCAATCTATCTGTTTTAAGTAAACTACTAGAAAAAAATGTATTTAATCAAGACAATTCTTACTTAAACAGAAACAATATTTTAGAGAAATATCAATCTGGTTTCAGGATGAACCATAGTACAGACACCCTTATGAAGATCCTAAATGACATCAGGGGCAACTTTGATAAACACAAACTTACCGTCTTGGTCCTGCTGGACCTTACCGCTGCTTTTAATACAGTAGACTATCACGTCTTATTAAAGAGGCTAAGGCACTTGGTCGGCCTTTCTGGTACTGTCCTAAATTGGTTTACCTCCTACCTCAAAGGCTGAAAATATTTCGTAAGCATGGACACATGTTCCTCAAAGATCCATGACATTAAGTACGGGGTCCCTCAGGGTTCAATCTTAGGACCAGCTCTCTTCAACCTGTACATGCTTCCACAAGGGGACGTAATCAGGAGACACGGCATCAACTTCCACAGTTATGCAGACGATACACAGCTGTGCATTGCCGTGCCTCCTGAGGATACAGGCCCAATTGATGTCCTTTATAACTGCATTTCAGACACTAAGTCATGGATAGCAGCAAACTTCCTGCAGTTCAACCAGGACAAAACAGAGAGAAGACTTTACCAAAACTTAAAGTATTAAAACCCACACAATCTGTTAAAAATCTTGGTGTGATCCTCAACCCGGATTTAAATTTCATCCCGCATATCAAAAACATAACATTTCTGTATGAATTTTTGGTGGCGTCTCCCCTTCAACAATGCGACAGTGTTATGTGAACTGCCATCTTCAGTTCCTCCTACAAGGTTTCTCCTGACAGCTCACCTGCCCTCTCGGCTCATGCGGGCGTCGCCCTCGCAGGTGAAGTTTTCCACGTAGGTCAGCGAGTCGCACAGCTTGAGGTCAAACTTGGGCTGGCACACGGCCCAGAAGTGCGGCCGCAGCCGCCCGATGGAGTACTTGGCGATGTCGGTGAGCGACTGGCTCATGGCCGCGCCGAACAGGAAGGTCCCGACGGCCTTGTAGACGCTTGCCAGGTAGGCCGAGCCGAACGTCCGTTTGGCCCGAGCGCTGTGGCTGTGGTGCACCGTCAACCACTCCCCCACCAGCATCTGCAGGCAGGCAGCGTCACTTGTCCGAATACACCATGTTCAGCCCCAAACTCAAGAGCAGAACATGCTGGGAAAATGGTTTGTAGTTGAAGGAAAATGCCTCAGGAAACTGAAATATTACTGAAATAGAATCTTTACCCTGGTCTTAAGTTGCTTAGCCACACAAACCCAAACGGGTGTAAAGCAACTGATGAATTTGACTTTGTGTTGCCCAACTTTGGTTGTGTAACAACTCACAATCCGGATTTAAAATTAAAAATGTAAAAGTGATTAGTTGCTTCTATCTTCGCCCGAGCACAGCCCTATGGACCCCCATAGGGCTGTGCTAACAAAGTACCGCTGCACAGAGTGTGAGTGCACACATGGAGACAATATATGCATTAACGTATATACGTATCGGCTCAACTAAAATCAGGGCAGAACATATTTCAGTATGAGGTTATATTTAACGTTTTCGTTCTCGCCACCAAAATATCGGTCCTGAACCGGTTCGGAACACAAATATTTTGTTCGTTCTTAAAGTTCCTTATATTGTGCAGTGTTACATTTATATTTAGCTTTTATACAAAATATATTTGGTGGACTTTCAAACTTCAATGCAACTGTATTAATGTGAAAACCGGCCTTAAAATGCCATCACATTCGCTTCCTCGTCTGTCCACAAGATGGAGCCCCAGATGCATGGGTCTTGACGACTGACAGTGAAAGTGGACAGAAATAGTCTCTCAGACATAGCATATGTTAAAATATATAGAGAACGAAAAAAAAAAAAATGTTTTTAACCATTTTTGTGGATTTCATAATGTTCCGTTTCTGTTCCGAAACGTTTGAATACATCTTTTTCAGTTTCCCTCCTCGTAAAATTCTGTAAAATTTTCGTTTTTCGTTTTTGTTCCTTTAACCGGTTCGGAGCCCTGGGTATGATACATACCTATTGTATAGGTATGTATCATACTATCTTGCCTTCGCGTGGCACGGAACATGTTTCATTTAGAGTCTGTGGAGCTTTCCTTCAACAGTCATTTAAATGCACTTTGTCTCATAGTCATTAACGCAGCATGCACGTTGAACAGCACAAATCAAATAAAAGTAACACGCACACAATATGTCACAGGAGCCAGAAACCAATTTGCACAACACACAGAGAAACGCCAGAGAACAATGTCCACATAAAATAATGTGTTTCTGAATAATCAAGTCATTAAAATGAAAACAGTTTGTACATGAGCACGTGGGCTGCCACCAGTCATTTGATTGTTGATTAATTAATATAATTAAAATAATTAATATAAAAATCAGCAACAAATTTACTTTACGACTAAAATCGCAGACCATCAACTCTTTCAGCACCAGACTGCCACAGATGTCCTACAGGAATCCTATTTTATTTGCCAAACATGTCAAATGACATTAGAATATAGAACATTCAAATCAAAGATTGTATAAAGTACAGATCCTTTATATTAAAAATTGGTGTTCAGCTATAATATGAATAGTATTTGGTGGACCTTGAACATCAGTGCATTATTTTTAGTGTTAAAATGATTTCCGCCAAAGGGGTTAAAATCAATGTTAGGGATTCGATTGTTACTCCGACATCTGTGAGACATGCCAGGAACAGAATCGCTGAGTAAGTGGGATAGCTTGTCATCTGTACAGCCTCAGCCTATGAGTTGGAGTCACATAAATTCGAGGGTGCACTGTAGTGCAAGTAGAAGCATTAAAAAAGTATCGCAATGAAGAAGAAGAATCGCGGAAGATACATCATCTTATTTTTTAAGCGTATTCTCCAGGAACTAGTCATCTTAATGCACTACTTTTAACAAAGCTGTAATTAGAATTTAGTTGCTGTTTAGTTAATCTTCTGCCTCAGTCAGAATTGTGACAGATTTTAGTAATATTTTCAATAATAATATCTGTTCAATAATAATATCACTGATTGCTTTCAGGCCGTTATATTTTTGAATGTGTAATGAAGTTTGAAACACATTCTTGTGTTGGCACTCAGTTGCTGCTGAATGTAATGAAAACTAACTAAAAGTAACTGAAGAAATCTAACTTGGTTAGATTTCATAGTATAAGTAACAATGGCAACACTGGTTAGAAGTGAATCAAGGTTGCAGACTTTTTAAGAATTGGTTGAGATGAGATGTTAGAGGTTGAATCAATTCTATTTTCCAATGTCAATATTCCATAAAAGTTGACACAATCAAGTGGGGTAAAAAGTCAATTTCCTGTGTTAGCACATTGAACAACGTTTTTACATCAAGGGCTGTGGGCTGCACTGTGTTGTGTTAAAGGCTGGGGCTACACTGCACTTCATTTTTGCAAGCTTTCATCTTAGGATTTGTGGCATGTGTATAGTACAGCAAGGGATGGACTAAACTGGGGCGCACTTGCCGTTCCGAGATGACTCCATTTCAATAAAGTTTGAATGCCAAAAACGATCCGCTTATTTTGTTGGGGTCAGGTTAGGGTTAGGTCAGCGTTAGGGCTATAAGCGGATCATTTTTTGGATTCGCACTTTACATCACGGCAAATGATACGCCGCAATTTATTTCCGAATGCAGAGGCCTCTGAATTCAGAACCACCTGTCAGAATCCACCTTGTTGCCAACTTTCAGCGGCAACGCATTCTCAAAATGCTCCATGAATGAATGAGTGATATTCACATGACTGGCATTGCTTCAAGCCGTCCCATGTTTTTCATCCGCACACTTCCTTGTCACGGCCGTGCGCGATACCAGCGAGTCATGTTATGCCGCATTTTTATTGGTTGACTAGTTGACTTATGGGCATTTCCTCGTCAAAGATTGTGGGATTGGTCGTCTTTGAACCAATTACACCTCGCAACGCAAGACGACCGATTGAGAGCCACCATGATGTTAGGACTAGTAATCTTTCATCTGGGACGCCAAAAATGATGCAGTGTATCCACAGCTTAACTACCCTAGTTTGTAAAAAGCCCGGTTTTACTAAAAAAAAACCTCCTGGCCTTCCTGGTATTCCAGGCCATAAAGTGGCTGGAATACCAAACTTCACAGAAGAATGTTGGGCACAGCAAACGGCAGGCCGGAAAAAAACTTACGGTGAGCAGCACAACGGGAATGGCGACGGCGCCTAACAACTGATAGGAAATGGTGTCGTCTCTCAGCGGGTACTTGATCGACTCATCGCTACAGAAAAAGCCCCGGGCGAACGGCCGGTGCAGCGACGTGAGTATCGCAAACGGGAGTCCGGCTGTGCGGCGCAGGAAAGGAGGAGATGCAGCAGTGATGGAGGGGTGAAAAGAAGGTTGGAGTGGAATGGAGCAGAGGAGGAAGACAACAGAGGAGAATCTGTGTTATAAGCAGCAAATTAGATCACGTGTGGGCCGTGGGTCATGTTACCGCATTAGAGCCATTAGAGAGACGAGAAACTGTTTGCATTGCAGGACCATTTTCAGGCTATTTGCACTAGGCCTGGAAATTTTCCCTCAAAATTTGACTGATTCGAACAATGGATCCTATTTATAATTTTCTGGATACTTTAAGAGGTTTGCATTATATAAACCTGTTTTTCTTTTTCTCAAGAGACTCAATCAAAAGGGGGGGCAGTCAACATAGCGGCCACTAAGTGGCAGCACAGCCACATCATAAGTTATAACGGCCTTTATTTGAATTTCGAAGTTTGTACTGACAGCTATAACTTGCACTGATGTTTGCAGCGGCCCACTAAATATTCTGTACAAATTGTTTAGAAATATAAGAGCATGTATTATAAAGAAAATTAGCTATAGCTTCAGGGAAAGCTTCTATTTTATGAATAAACATTCCACACTGCATAATTGGCCGTCAAAGACTAGCCTGGCAAGCCAGACCCAATGCATCGTCCACGAATTGCACATCGGTAGACGCTGCGTCTAGCGATGTGCAATTCGTGGACGATGCATTAGTTCTGGCTTGCCAGGCTAGTCAAAGACTGGAATGCATTATTTTCTGCATTGACACCAACTATTTCTAACTTAATGTTGGTGCCGGGGCTGTTCATGGAACACATTATTCTTCTGTATCTATTGTGCGTTGTCTTTGAAATAAACTTGATGTGAAATAATTTGTTATACTGTGTGTGTGTGTACGTATATATATATATATATATATATATATGTAATCTTTGTTAGTAAAATGTTTGTTTGTTAGAAAAGAAAGAAAAGTTAGTTTGTCAGAGATGTGAAAAATACAGCAAAAAACATCAATATTCCCTGCATTTTATTTTGAAATTCACTCGAGGACTTCCAAACATACAATCATTGCTCAAGTTCAGGGAGTAACGAAGGGCACAAAGTGCACTTTTTAAAGTTGTCCTGAATACACCCTATATAGTGGACCAAAAGTATCCCTCAATGCATGGTGAAAAGTAGTCCACGCCGACTTTAGTGTCCGAAACGGCTTTTTTTATTTTGCTATTTAGTGCTCTATATAGTTAATTCAGTAGACTCACTATACTGTATAGAGTGAGTTATATACTGTACAATATGTAGTAGTAGTCTTTAGTTTAAGGTGTGTTGGCACCCTGCAGCTTTGGAAATATAATTAAAGGATAATTAAAAGGTAACTCAGGCTATCAACTTAGTCAACTTAGTAAAATAAACTAGTCAGTAATCTTAGTACTTACTGTGAGTAGTCTGCAAAAACAAATGCAGCCATTTCATAGGCAGACGTCCAGATCAGAATACCCTCGTTGAGATGCTTGGCATTTAAAGTGTGGCTAAAAAAGGAGCATTGATTTGTTACCCTGCTCCAATTCAAATCAGAACAACAATGATTCATTAGGCCAGTCCGAAGTTGAGTCCAAAAAACACATTAGGCCTCTTTTAAAGGAGCAGTCGTTGAAGTAGCCGATAGAATTTGCTAAAAATACTGAGCATGTTTTCAACTGTGCATGTTTTTGTTAGATATAAGGCTACAAAATCTGATTATTTTGTAAACATCTTTAAATATGGAGATTATCTAGAGCTGCAACCGATTAATCGATTAATGAAATAATCGTCAACTAATTTGATAATCGATTATTGCCAAAGATTAAACGTTTACTTGTTTGGGCTATACTCCACTTGTTGCCAGTGTCATGGCCCCGCCCATTGTCTTGGATACCGTTAGGCCCCACCCATAACGGTTGGAAACACATAGTTAGCACGGAAGAGTAGGCTCTACCTTGGCAATACAAAAAACATGGAACTGTTAGCCATACATGGAGATAGCCAAACCACAAAATGTTTGCAAATTAATATTGCTAACTTTTAATAATTAAACGGTTCAGGTTAATAATCAAAATGTTTGCAAATTAATATTGCTAACTTTTAAAAAAATCTGAAGTCTAAAATCAAGGTTTCAGAGATTTAAAGAAAAACAAAACAAAAAACGGGATTTTATTTTTAAGCAACGTCTTACAACCCTAGTTGAATACAATGCAAAAGGAGTTGTATACAGAATCATGTCATTGTAGCATATTATTATATATTAATATGTTTTTTGTGTTTTTCTCGTGTTCTTCATGTTTTTAATTGGTTTGCTAAGAAACGCTCCTCTCAGAGCAGAAATCCACGGATGTTTTTTCGACGATTTTCAAAACCGAACCCGCCTGCCGTCTGCTGAATATTAAATGTTTTAGTGCTTCAACCACAACCTGCCTTAATTTAATTACATTTTTTCCGCAATATGCGGAAAAAATGTATCTCATTAGTATCTCATACTAATGAGCGGGTCGTACTGCTAAACACTCAGATTTCCCTATTTTAGGCTAGTACTTGCTTGGACTTGAATTAGACTTGAGGCCATGGGAACCGGACTTGACGTGACACCCCTTCCCCCACTTTGTTTGGGTTTTTTGTACCCAAACACACGACAGAAACTATAACAGCTGCTCTCAGCTCCCAACAACATAAACACTGAAGAGGTAAACACACTCTTTCCTCTCCGTCCCTCTTCATCTCTGCCTCTCTCTCGGTCTCCCTCTCTCTGTCTCTCTCTTCTGTCACTCTCTCTCCAATGACCGAGTTTCATTTGCTGTGCGGATGCAGAACCAACGCATCGTCCACGCATCGCACATCACTAGACACTTGCATTGGGTCTGGGAAAATCCAAGTCGCCGTCGGGACGGAATCAACCGACCAATCAGCACTGACGATGCGATGGTTCTGGCTCACCAGGCTACCGTTGTGAATGTTGGAGGATGATACAGAATATACCAGCAGCATTTCAGAGGAACATACAATAGTTTTCATCGCGCATTATACAAGCATGACTTCATGACGTACCGTGTGAGTGTGTGCGGATATGTGTGAGTGAAGTCTATGTAAGTGCGTGCCCGTGTGGGCAAGCGAAATTACGGCACATGCGTCGCAACGTCTTTAAATAGAGCAAAAGACAGACTTTGCTTGTCCCGTCAGAAGGTGTGGGGACGGACGTCAGGGGGTAATTGGGAATTATCAGACGTCCGTACATAATTCAATGGCAGTGCAAATTGAACTTTTTTCTCCTTCCTTCTCTCTTTCTCACTCTCTCCCCCGCTCACACCCAATAGAAACCCAAAATATGAAAGCGACAAACGGAATCGCTCCAACCTTGCTGCATGTTAAATATTGCAGTGGGCAGTCTGTAATGATAATAATAATTACAGTCATTTGTCTGGTTTCAGCAGCTTTATGAAGCCTGCTAAACCCACAGGGCACTACACTAAAGAGAGAACTGGTTGTGCTGGATCTTTGAGAAGTTATTCAGGAACATTTTGTCAAAAAAAAAAAAGGCTGTAGTAAGTTGTGTTCACCAACCGCCTTTATGTGCACGTAAGGAATCTGTTTGTACACGTTTTTTTTTCCCCCTACATCTTCACCTCATTTTTTTCAACAACAAAAAAGTAGACGAGTGTAGAGTAGTGGAAAGCAGACTCTCTGCTCAGAGATTTGGTTCAGAGGATTAAAAACATACTCTTTCAAACCAATTATCCTGCAGTAGTCGGTTTAATGCAGCAACTAATGATTATTTCACTAGTCAGTGAGATGCAGATTTTTTTCCTTAAAAAAACCTCGAAATATAGTCAAGTGTAGTTTTTTACCAACAAATATTACTGTATAAATCATTTAGTAATATTTATTACCTGCGCCGGGGGCAAAGCCCGCGGAACGCAGGTTATGTTTTCACCCTCTTTGGTTTGTCCCCTCGATAACTGAAAAAGTTGAGCACGGATCTGGATGAAATTTGTTGGAAATGACGAAAGAAAGAAGTGATTCGATTTTGGTGCATTTCTGTAGCATATAAGTCATATTGTTCTGCATGAAAATTGCTATATAAATAAAGTTTGATTTGATATCAACGGGTGGCGTGAACAATTCCCGTTCTCCGTAGTGACGTCACGCGTGTCTCCCGCAGCTGCGCCCGAGGCGCATTAGTCTCCCAAACGGCCGATGCCATTTCCAAACGTTTCCCATCACGTTCGGGATGTTTCGGATATAAAACATGGCGGACCCGCCCCAGACAGCAACTTAAGGTCGTCTGCTCCCAAGCGGCAGCACGCCCAACTCTTATGCCAGCGTCCCAAGTTCGAGCACTTCTTCGCATCTTTTTTTTCCACCTGCAAATTGCACTTTTTGTCACGTTTTGTTTTTTTCCATTTTAGGTTAGACTAGGTTTAGGGGTTAGGCGCAGTTTTGCAAACTGAGTGCCTCTAGTTATTATTATTTCTTGATCAATCCAATAAGTGCAAAAACCGAGGTGTTGGATGTGAGACCGGACTAACCACTACAGTGTACTAAGAAGTCAGTGCACTGAAATATAGCACACAATATTTCAGCTCACTGTCACAAGTGTGCCATATGCAGTTGAGTAAGTTCACTTTCAACATTAACTTGTTCAAATGTCTCTTCAATCCTTGTAAAATGAATTTACTCATTCATTGTTCATAGGTCATTATTTTCAACTATGAACAGGTGGTTCCCCAAATTGAACTTATTAGTTCTTTTTTTCTTTTTTCACGTTGCCGTCAGCTATAATTTGTCAACATTATTGACAGTGTACAAGCAGAACAAAAGACAATATTTAACTGTTTTAATGTTGTGTTAGATTAGGAGCCGAGTTAGATTTGCAGAGGTGGATAGAAACGGTGCAGTTTGCAATGTGTTTTTCCTTCATTGCTGTGTTATTGCTCGGAAGGATTTTGAAATCTGATATGAACTAATTCGGAACAAAAATACCTAAAAAAAAAAAAAAAAAGAGTGCATTCACAATTATACGCTCATCAAACATAATTGAATGTCTTGTTCATGTTCGCCTAAAATGAGGTTCATGAACTATTGTTCTTTGTACACGTTTGGGTACAACACTGGCCATACGAGATGCAGCAAGAATGTTAAACTATAGAGGGAGTATAACTCCCACATGGTATAAAGATATTGCCTTGCTCAGTTAAATCGGACGACTGTTAAAAACATGAAAATGTAACCAAGAGAAGAGAGATAAATAGCTTTGAGGGACATGCAGGAATGGAAGGGAGGGCAACATGACAGAGAGACGGAACAAACTACTTCCAAAAGGAGTCGGGTTAGTCAAAACAACCTACTCGTTCCCGCATCCCCTGGGTATCAAGTAGGGTGACCAGATGAGGTTGGCTGAAATTCAGGACGGCATGGCTCCGATTAATATGGTGGACTACTGGACTATATTAATCAGATGTGATTACAAGAGCAATAAACTAGGCTACAAATGTAAACATTGCTGAATGTGGAAATGTGAGAAGTTAAAAAAGAATAACATAATAAAAAATGTATTTATTTTACATTTATTTTTATTTCGTCGGTCATTGTTCACGCTTACTGTTGCAATCGAATGGAATTAGAATGTCAGAAAGATAACAAAATAGATACATTGTAGCCGGGGCGACACGCAGCCTCTTAATATATTCAGCTGCCTCTCTGCGGCAGAGGCGGCAGTAGCAAATAGTTTGAGTACCTGGGGTTAAAAAGTCATTATTTGGTAGTTTACACTTCGGGACACGCAGAGCCAGATTGGGGATTCAGGACAAAAGCTTAGATTTCAGGACTGTCCCAAATTTTTCCAGACATCTGGTCACCCTAGTATCAAGATGCCCGTGAGAAGCTAGCAACGCAGGAAGAATTAGTTTCGAACCCGGGGCTGCGAAAGGTCTGGGTGTGGTGATATGTCATCTAACATGATACAGCTGTTCCACCACTTGGGGGTAGTGAGCAAGTTTAAATGAAACACAGACCCCGGCGGTGTTACGTTTTTCATTTGCACTCCATCGACGTTTTATTCTGCTCATTACTTTTGCTCATAGAAGTTGATTTTTGTTCATTGTTGCATGGACGTTGAGACAATCAGTGGATCATGGTGTGTTAACGTTTTATCATGAACTTGAAATTGGCTTAGATTGCATACAATGTAGAATTAAATGCAAGGTCTCCGTGAGGTACTTTGGGTCGGGGAAAAGGGATTATGGGGTTTACTCTACCAAGCATGTCAACACTAAAACATTTGCACTGATGTTTGCCAAATATTCTTCACAAATATATGAACTAGAGGTGTTTTCTGTAGGACGTCTCTGGAAGTCTGCAGTGCTGAAAGAGTTAAGAATCCCTGACTGAGTGACCACATGAAATGTGGAGACCAAAGTTAGAGTCAATAGAAGTGCCATGAAATTCACATCATTTCATGAACTTACATTTAACGTGTTGAAATGCAAGCCACCAAGGGGCATGAGTGGACGAGCGTGCGCGCACGCAGACACACACACAGAGGTTGTGTCCGAAATCGCTCCCGACTCACTACATAGTGCACTACAGTATGGATGCGCCATTTTGTATTGCTGTCAGAATGTGTAGTGAATATGCACATCTCCCTCAATGCATTGCAATGACGTTTTCTTGAATTGTTACCTGCGCCGGGGCTGCACCGCAAGGCAGGTCGTTTTTGGCAGCGTTGGTTTGTCTGTCCCCAAGATAACTGAAAAATTTGTGCACGAGTCTGGATGAAAATTTGCTAATTTTTGTTGTTGGAAATGACACACGGAAGTAGCCTGTAAGTAACATAATCATACTTAATCACCAGCTTACCGATAGATCGCTAGCCGCCAGTGGCCTCAATCGCAATTGCACTACTCTACGAGCACTTCCATTGATAATGGGTTGCCACACAAACTGCTAACACTAAAAGTACAATTTTTTGTACCACTTCGATGCAGGTTTGCAATCTCTGAGTGCTTCTAGTTGATAATTTGATACATTTTATGCATTTTTCTAAATCTTACAGAACCTAACACTTTTTTTATTCTAAACGGTTATGATTCACTATTCGTGTACATAACATTTACTATTCGTGCAATTATATTTATTTTAAATGCCACAAACACATTTAACTAAGTCAAATACGTTTCACATAAACAATGGTTAATTTACTGTTAATTGTTAAGCGCCAGCTGTAGTGTCCAAAAAAATATTGTTGTGTGCACTAGCGAGTGCCTTATATGTGGATGCACTATGCAGTGAGTAGGGAATGAATGGGCGTCTTTGGACACAGCCACACACACGCCAGTCGGCACAATTGGTATGGGGATAGCATCAGTTTACATTAAGTGCATTAGTCAATGCTCAACTTCCTCACTCGTCTCCTTGTTCTTAACTACAGCAACATTAGAAGAACAATGAAGTTACAGGGACGCAGGAAGTCATATGAAGTGGGGGGTGCTGTATGTCATCGTATAACGTCACCAAATTCAGCCCAAAGGACCAAAATAAGTTTTTAACTATTTTCTCAGTTGGTTGATGTATGTTACGCTACTGCGCCTACTATGTATCGTTCATTGATGCGTTATTAAAATAAGTTTATTATAACACACCTCATCAACAAACGCAACATAACTCTTCCATACCATATAGCGCTTATAGTAGCGGCACCAAACACTCAACTTATATTCCCGTTTTATTAGTTCAAGACTGAACTAATAACTGAGAAATAGCTGTCCGGCTTATTTATCAACAAGGCAATGAGTTTATATTTCATGAGACACTCACGGTGTCATTTAATTAGCACTTGAATTCAAGTGTTGTAATTGTGTCTGTTGGCCACTAGAGGGGGTGTTGAAACACCCGGCGCACCCCACTTCCTGCTCCCCTGTGAAGTAATGTTTAAGTAGACATCGTTCACTGGCTCGTTCTGTGTGTGTTTCAGTGCACAAGACAAGTCGTGGGTTGCCGGGACACAGACGTCTTGCCCTAGTGGTTCAAAGTGGAAATGAAACACTGGAGAATATGAATGGCATAGGACACCTCTAGTTTGGATCTATTACACCTCGGTTTGAATCGTCGTTAGAGCTTCAACAAGGCACATTTTTTTGTAAGTACATTTTTTTTTCAGCGCAAGCTCCATTTTCCATTTGAATGAATGAATGAATGAATGAATGAATTTTATTTTAGGACAGACAGCACAGAGCCATTAAACATTTCAGCATGAGACATGTGATACGTAAAGATGGTTGTACAAGACGGGCTTAGCAAAGTTGCTATATTTCACCCGGCTGTCCATGGATGGAGTACATACTCCAGTGGAGAAATTAAAACACAAGTAGAAACTGGCTAAAAGGGTTGAAACCATTAAAACTGGAAAAGGGTTAAAACCATTAAAACAAGTTAAAACTGGATGGTGGAGGTTAGGGCCAAGATGGTGTGTTCATATCATTCTATTTTTTGTTTTTATTTTGCATAGCAGAAGCAGGTGGTGGAGGGGGTGGCTGGCGGCGACTTGGGCTTAGTGTGCAAGTTTGCTTACTTAGTAGAAG
>OMKY01233793.1:0-11747 GCA_900302395.1 Bregmaceros cantori | reverse complement strand
ATTGATCCACCCTGTTTTAGATTTCTGGCTACGCCACTGCTTCCGAGGCACTTTTATGATGCCAAAAAATGATGCCAATTGAGCAATTGCAATTTGAGGAATCATTAAAAAAGAAACATCTTTGTGATATCAAAATTCAGTGGAAAAAATTGTGCATTTTTCAATGGAAAAATGCACGAGGATCCAATGAGTCCCTATTATTGTTAACCTATGGGTTAACAATAATAATAATAATTATTATTATTATTTTTTTTTTTTATTATTATTATTATTATCCCTTAGGCACTTTTAGGACACATTGAGTCCTTGAGCAAAATGATCCCAAATAAAAAATAAACATTGTTGTGATATGAAAGTTCAGTGAAAACCACCACTACCATCCTCCTGATGAAGTGGCTGCTGCTCTTGTCGGAGTTCAGAAGGGAAACAGCTAATGGAAAGAAGCTGTTCCTGGATCTGGCAGTCTTGGTGAGCAGAGCTCTAAGGCGTCTGCCAGAGGAGAGAGGAGTAAAGTGGGATCAGTTGCAATGTTCCACTCCGTCCCTTTGGCCATGGATGGGACGGGGGATCTGATTATCCCGTCAGCCGACCCGCTGCAGCCTGCACTCGTCCACTTTAGAGAACGGGCCGTACCAGATCGTGATGGAGGCACAGAGGAGGGATTGGATGATCACCGTGTAGAAGGTGATTATGACCTCCCGAGGCAGGCCAAACTTCCTTAGCTGGCGCAGGAAGTACAGCCTCTTCTGTGCTTTCTACCGTCCACCTCAGTTCCTTTGTGATGTTGCAACACAGGAGCTTGAAGGAGTCTCTGCAGGCTACAGTCTCCCTGAGGAGCACCAGGTGGTTTTGGGCACCAGTGGGCCTGTCCACCTTCCCCCTAAACACAGACTCATCCTCGTCCCTGATCAGTCCAATGGCGGTTGTGTCATCTGTGTTCTTCAGGAGCTTCACCGAGGAATCTCCTGAAGTGCAGTCAATGGTGTATAGGGAGAACAGAGCCAGAGACAAGACACAAGGCCCATTCATACCTCACGTAAACTACGGATACATGTACGGATGGAGTGTTTCAAACGTTCTCTCCGTCGATTATGTACATAAATTGACACGGATCTGGGGACCTTATGATTACGTGCGAATTGATGAACCGGAGCAGTACTTCAGGAAAATGTGGGGGCCCTACTGAGTATAAATAGCTGTTGTTGCACACGGTAACGTAAAAGACGCTCGGAGGTATGAAGGCGGCAACGCGTGGAACATACGGACGGATTATGTACGTAAGTGGCCACATGTAGGGTATGAATCGGCCGTTAGTCTTGCCCCAGTTGTTGTATTCTAATGAAATGGAGAATGAGACACAGAGGTGGGCTATTGACTGGAGTCGACGTTTAGTACTCATGTTCTCAAGGAAGTACGCATTACGCATGCTTATAGATACATCTCGCGATACAACAGGATAACATTGCTGTCATGTAATAATGTCAATGTATAAATATGTATATATTGTATATATACACATCAGTGTCATCCAGTCTCTGTGAGAGGAAATGATATATATGGAAAGATTGTACTGTGTTGATTAAGACCAAGAAATGTGGAGGCAGCACAATATAGAATTAAAAATAAATAAATAAATAAATAAATAAATAAATAAATATATATATATATATATATATATATATATATATATTTTTTTTTTTTTTTTTTTTTTTTTTTACATACAAAACAAGTAGACATGGATATGCAAACCAACTACACTTGTTATTGTGTATTTTTTTTGTTTTAATTGGCGTCTTTTGACCGATCTACAAGTTAAAGGGAATGCTCTATTTCAGCGACAGGTGGCGCTCTCGTTAAAATGTGTCCGCTCTGTCTCTGACGTCATTTCCGGTTTGCCCCTCATTTCAGTCGGGCGACCCCGTGCATCGTTCTTTTTCGTTCATCATGGCGGACCGCTTCAACAAGGTGTGTAGACCGCCCGGAGAAATATGCTTTTAACCCGCAGCTCGACGCGCTGTACCGGCCTCTGTGGTGGAGCAGCGCCGTCCGGATGTTGCACAAGTCGTGTTAATGCCAAAAGTTCGGTTTAAATAGCAAAAGGTATCAACTATTTTAATGGTGTTTCGCTACGCAGCTCCGCGGCCAACATGGCAGCCTCCACAGCCGCTCGCATTGAGCGCTGTGTACCGGGGGAAGCTGGCCTGTGTACCGGGGGAAGCTGGCCTGTGTACCGGGGGAAGCTGGCCTGATCCGGGGACGTGTGTTTGAACACGTTGCTGGGTCGGCCTGTTTTAGGGCGGTAGTTTGATCAGTCTTCCCCCGGCTTGGCCTTCATGCCAGAGCTTCAGCTAGCTACCGCAGCACCGGTACATGTGGCCTGGCCGTCAGTGACGTGTTATGCAGCAGGCGCCTCGATTTTTGAGTTTTTATCTAATGTATGGACCATATGGAACCTTACTGTAGCCACCCGACGGATCCCAAGATTGTATACGACTCACAGTAACGGCGCTAATGAAGAATACTTTTAGATTTACTTTTAGATTATGTGTACTTAACTAAATGACATGCACTCGATTTTGATTACCATTCTAACTCATGTGTTCAAAATCCTTTGCGAATCATGTCTTTTACACTTGTAAGTTGTAGTTAAAAACAATTCTAAACAATACGTAGACGTGGGTTTCTCCCCCAGTAAAATGTTTTCAAACATTTTGAGAGTACCCTTGCTAATATGAAGTTCCCGTCAGCTTTGACAACTGATTTTAATTGTCAAGACTACCTTGTAGCTTTTGACTGGAAAAGAATATTGTGTACGCTTCAATGGGACTGTTAAGCCATTGCAGTGTACTAATTCTATTGCAATATTTAATTAAGAAATCCTCATAAATTAACATCAAATAAGTGTATCTATAGGACTACAGCACCAACTGTTGAAAAATAGTTCCAGTTGTACCTAGTTGAATTGCTGCACCCTGGTCAAGTTGGCTGCCATGTGTCTTGGTCTAAAAAATATACTTTTGTGCATGACCACATCCATATAATTCCATGCCTGCCTCTGACGATACTGCATTTTACCTAAACTTGGTATAAGCTCGGGTTTAAGATGGGCCCTGTCTGTGATGATGATGGTGTTTTGAGCAACTGCAGTGAAACTACACTACATGCACTACCATCTGAGACATGGACTGCATCCCTTTATTCTGGGTTTAATGTGCAGTGTTTTAGAAAAGAGATTGTGTAGTCGTGTCTGGTAAACGACCTTGTGTAACCTTTGGTTAATGTTGACAGGTTCTGCTTCTTGACGGGAGGGGGCACCTCCTGGGTCGGCTTGCTGCTATCGTGGCCAAACAGCTGCTGCTGGGTACGTACTGCGGATGCTCGGCCCAGCCCGTGCTACCTTCCATGCACTGCGCCATGAAGGAAATACAACAGAAAATGTACTTTCATCTGCTCCTCCCTGATGTTGGCATGGTCTATACCAGACGTGTATTGCCTGTGTATACTCGCTATGCACACAGTACATAAACTTTTGGCATAGTTTAAGTGCTGTACATGGAAACGGTGGTAGGTTTGCTTCATTCTTCACCTCCCTTTTGCGCCTTAAGGTCAGGGAGAGCATAGAGCGGTGAATTTTCTGCTGCCTTCCTATAACTCCACAAACTCCCAGCAGATCTGCCACAGCCCTCGACTGTGAGGAGCACTTTATCTCGAATCTGATCACCTGATGAGAAACTTTACGGATCTGATTTCTGAGTCGACTTCAGTCTGTGGCAGGCTGGCTAGGTGGGATGTTCACCCCCCAAGGGGAAAAACCACTGTTGTGGTTGCTGGAAGAGGCGTATGATCCCAACTACTGATCTTGCAGTTTGAACGAAAACTCCATTGAAAATTCATACAGAAATCTTTTTGGTCTCAGCAGTTGGTACATGCCTGTCTCTTCTGCGTTCACTCTTGTTCAGCGGTACTTTCCACAGGGTTGAAGATCTCAAACTGGCATATCTTCCTATTTAGGCCACTAAAGCTGCAACTATTTTTACTAGTCCATTTAGTTGTCAATTGCTGAAACAATTGGTCAACTGGTCAGATCAAGTCATGACAAAAAAATGCCTCATATTTACGGCTAACAAAAATCAAGGTAATCATGCCAACTTCAAATGGGACAATGTTTGTTCTTGACCAAGACATGCGTCATTCCAGTAACAATGACACAAAGTGATTCAATTTAGTGTCGTGATATGATTGGTTGAGGAAAAACATATCCATTTCACATTTTAGAAATTATCAACTTATGGATCAATTGGACATAGTGTCGCACAAATGACAGATTCAATTCCTCTGCTTGTTTCTGATTCACTTTATAACTGATCGCTGCACCATCACTAAAGACTATTTTTCTGTAATGCATGGCCTGTGTTTGGGCAGCATTTTGGTGGCACAATTTGATCTAATGGGAGAAGTTCCTAGTGTGGAACATATGTGTGAATTGTTTGACAAATCTGGCCCCGTCTTCAGAAATCGAAATCAAGAAGCCCCCACGATGCTATAATTGTATGACCCTTTGATACCAACCTTTTTAGCCATTTGTCTGACAAAATGCCAGAATCCAGCCTGATCCTGTCTCCTCCTGTCTAGGCCACAAGGTGGTGGTGGTGAGATGTGAAGGAATCAACATCTCTGGAAACTTCTACCGAAACAAACGTAAGTGCAGCCAGCATTGACTTTCTGTCTCTGCTCCACCTCGGTGATGATACTGTTGGTCTTTGAGTTCAACGACCATGAAAATTTGCAACATGCACTACCATCTGAGATTTGCTGTGTTTGCGCCTTTCGTTTTTGAATGAGTGTTGGGGGGCCACCAGTAACTTGGGTCTGCTGTGTCCACAGTGAAGTACCTGGCTTTCCTCCGCAAGAGGATGAATACAAACCCATCCCGTGGACCGTACCACTTCAGAGCCCCCAGCAAGATCTTCTGGAGGACTGTGAGAGGTAAGCCCCCTTACTTTAGACTAAATCTTTTCAAACGTTTTGAATTTACTTTTGTATACAACATTCATCCATGTAAGATTAAAAACAAATGTATCGCATATAAATGGATCTTGTTGGCTGTGGCTCATTTACTCTGAAAAATTGTTAAATATCGAAATTATATTTTTCCCATTGCTAAATCAGTGCTGAGCTGCACTAGAATGACTTGTCTGCCTGTGCGGGATGACACTGACTATTCTGCCACAGCCCTTGACCGTGAGGAGGAACTTATCTCGAAGCTGATCATGTGATGAAAAGCTCTTACGGATCTGATTTCTGAGTCAGGCTGTGGCACTAGTTCAGGTCACTGCTACGATACCCATAATTGAGCAGGCAATTAACTTAGAAGTCACCATCAGGGTGGCTACTTTGTACATGATTTAAATCTTTGAGAGCGTGGTCAAGGAAGCAGCTTTTACAAAATGTTATATACTAGGGCTGCAACTTATGATTTATAAGAGCAGATTAGTTTCCAATTATTAAACGATTAAGTTAATTCAAAGTTGGCTATTTCTTTTGAAAAATCTCATATTGAAATGTGACAATTTTTGTCAATTTTGGTTCATGTTAGCAAATCTACAATTGACTTAATTACCCTGCACAAACAAATTACAATTGATGTATAGACTAATATTTTAATGTTGAATATTAATCACATTATGGATTTTCAGAAAGTATTGAGTAACTTCACATTTGTGTAGACCAACGGCTGGTTGTGCCGGCAAGAGCCTGCTGATTAAAATGTGTACTGTTCCTATCATAGCAGTCTTTGAGCCAAACCATTTTAGTTCCTTATTTAAACTTGATGGATTTTTAAAATCCTTCACCTTCTGTTGGCCTATGACAGGTGGTTTCCTGACTGTATTCTTGTGACCAGGTATGATTCCCCACAAAACCAAGAGGGGAGCCAACGCCCTGGACAGGCTGAAGGTGTTCGACGGTATCCCCCCGCCCTACGATAAGGTGATTAAGTTATTACTTTGGCTTAGTTTCTGAAGCTACTGCCTGTCAACACTTTGATTTTCATGTAGATAGAATATTCAGAGCAAATCAAATATGGCTATTGGCATGGTAATGACCATCTTACATGTAGTATACAGTAAAGTGGAAAAACGAATATAAAGTGTGTAGACGCAACCATGTACACGCTGTATAGTGCCTGTAATATACATATTTACAGCACATCATCTGTGCTGTAATAGTAATGTCTTCATATCGGTGAACATTAAGGTTCAGCACTCCTGTTCACTGGTTGTCCCTCAGTCGTTCAGTGTGACTTGCTGCTAATACGACATTCAGTGGTTGTCCCTCAGTCGTTCAGTGTGACTTGCTGCTAATGCGACATTCAGTTCTCTCCCGTAGGAGATATTGCAGTGCTGCCTCGTCAAGGATATCCTCAAATTTGTTTTGTGAGATTTTGAAAGTATTTAAATCTGTCTGCGGCGCTTTATCGCTCACTATGCCACATCCCTGGTGGATAAATGCTTTATACAAAGTTTAAACGCTTCGTGCCTTTCGCCCATGGCACATCAGAGACTGCAGGTGGTGAAATTTGGCGCACTCAACCTGGTAGATCTGATTGCGGTCCCGAAGTTTTCTGTGCTGCAGTCATTGATGATGCTCAGTGTTTGAGGGAATTCTGTGAAAATACTCTACATGCACTACCATCTGAGACTTGCAAACATAACCAATTATTCCTGTGAAATGTTAACTTCCTAATATGCTTTGCAAGCACGCTTCGTCCCACGTTTATGTGGTAAAAAATTGTTTCCTGTGAACAGAGGAAGCGTATGGTGGTCCCTGCTGCCCTGAAGATTGTGCGCCTGAAGCCCACTCGCAAGGTGAGTGTTTTGGGGCAGACTATTGTGAAACTGTGGACCTGCCTTGACTGTGATGAGTAACTTATCTCGAACCTGATCCCAATGATGAGACACTTTACGGATCTGATTTCTGAGTCAAGGTGTTCCACAGTTGCTTCCTGTGTCCCTGTATAGCTCTGGCATTTTAAAAAATGCATTGCTTAGTATTAGTATTAGAGATGCGACCCTTTTCGTATTTGATTTCAGGAAAGTAGATTTCTGTGCTGAATTTATCTGCAAACGCAGGACTAACATGAGTTTGTGTACAAAGTTGACTGTTCCAATTGGGAAGACTCATACAATTGCGTGTCCAAATTCTGCCAGCTCGGCCTGTCTTTAAGAGTAAAGTTTGCTCTATTAAACTGAATTTTAAAATAAATCAATTATCAAGTTATTAAACTATTAACTTGCAATTCTGTGTTCACTGGGTGGCAGCAAATGCCAGTGGTAATCAGAATTTTTAATGATGTATTTCTGATGGACCCATGTCTACCAAAATGCCTCATATTTAAATGTATTTCACCCATGCCAAATGGGTGAAATATGGTCTTCAGTGCGTTGCCTCTTAAATTTGAGATTGCAGCACTAGGGCTGCAACTAATGATGATTTTGGTCATCGTTTAATCGGCCATTTTGACTGACGATTAATCAATTTTTACTTTAAAATCAGAACAATTATTAGCATTAATTATGAAACATTAAGTTTGCAATATTAATATAGCAAACATTCTGTTTCGCCATCTTTTATAGTAATATGAAAGACTACTCCAGGCTACATAATGACATGGGAATTTCACGCAAGCTTACGTGTTTTTAATGTATTGGCCTTATTAGGGTCTTGACTCCCTGGAGAAATTGTATTGAACGTCATGAATTCAACACGTTTGAGTAGAGAATCGGCCAAATCATGAAACGATTAATCGATTATCAAATTAGTTGGCGATTATTTCAATCTGTTGCAGCTCTTCAAAGCACTCTTTAATGTGGCGCATGTCAAGAGTTTCACTGCAGTTTCTAAGCCTGGCCCCGAGGGTAGCTAAGATACATGGCAGTTGAAGCTGAAATGTGGCCACATGGGCCTCAAGTGAAGTGTTCCCTGTAGAGTTGTAGAATTCTACTCTTGTGGATCAGTCCCTCAGTCAATGTGGTGTTTGCAGTTTGCTCTGCTGGGTCGTCTGGCCCATGAGGTGGGCTGGAAGTACCAGGCCATCACTGGAACTCTGGAGCAGAAGAGAAAGGAGAAGGCCAAGCTTCACTACCTGACCAAGAAGAGCACCGTGAAGCTCACAAAGCAGGCCACAAAGAACGTAGAGAGCAAGATCTCTAAATACACAGAGGTCCTCCAGAACTACGGCATCCTGGTCTGACCCGTTTCCCAATAAACTCCCATTTGTACCCCATGTCGCTGTTTAGTTTCTCATTTGATGACAATCTATTATGAAGCTTATCGATGATTAAAATTGGATGTTTTCACTCGGTGGAGCCAAAATTGTCATTCAGATTTAATTGTACAGCCTTATAAGGCATGTCATTGATTGTGTCAACCAGGGCTCCAAACCGGTTCAAGGAACGGAAACTAACAAAATTTTCCAAGGAGCAGGAACGAAAAAAATATTTCAACTGTTCCGGAACAGAAACGGAACATTATGAAATCCACAAAACCGGTTAAAAACGTTTTGTGTTCTCTATATTAGCATATCCTTGTCTGTCCATCTTGTGGACAGACGAGCAAGCGAAAGTAATGGCGTTCATACAGTTGCTTCAGAGTTTGAAAGTCCACCAAATATATTTTGTATAGAAACTGCATCTAAACTAAATATTGCACAATATAAGGGACAAACGAAATGTTTGTATTCCGAACTGGTTCAGGACCAATATTTTCGAACAGTTCCGAGAACAAACATTAAATATGGACCTGCATGAACAGTTTGGAACGTTTTAAAAATTTCGTTTTCAAGCCCTGGTATCAATAACGCATAAAATGTGTGATAATCGATTATCGACAACAGCAATAGTTTGTTTGGTCCAACCTCCAAATTGTGTTTTAATATGATCCGTTTGTTCAATGTTTCAGGTGCACCACATTAGCTGTGTTAATGGTGAATGCACTACAAACCACATGCCATTATTGCGGAGAATCGTGGGTTTGCTCACCTCAACAAATGTCTCCCCTTCACCCCTTTTCAGCTAATTCTGAATAAAGCTGAATGGGATGCAAATCATTCTGATTTCAAAGGAACTTGACAGATAGGGCGTGAGTAAAAATGGCCGATTAATCGATCAAAATAATTGCTAGTTGATCACAAAATGAATCATTTCGTCTAGTTGAGGGCATAATGTGTAAAACGTAAGTTAAATATTTCAGTTATTTGGGCGCAGCACTTATCTGAAACTGGGATGAACAGTCAGGTGTAGACAATTTTGGGAAAAACCCGAAGAGGGGATTGTAGCTCTATAACCACACTACCATCGCACCCAAGCGTTAAAATATAGTATAAAAGCATTTTTTTAAAAGCACCTTCTGGTTCTTTTCAAGTTAACAATTATTGCAGTTATTGTTGCTTGCCCTTTTGGCGATTAAGGACATGACTATGAAAATAATGGTTAGTTTGTCCGGTAGCAGAGCGGCGCAAGTCTTTAATAACCCGACGAAACGAGTTCCAGAAATATTTAGCTGGTGCACTCTTCACTTCACACTTTCCAGTGAGTATGAATTACAGGTTCATTTGAGTCCACAACTCAACCAGTGTTGCAACGAGCTTTCACTCAATCGGTTGTTTAAAACTAATATATAAACTGAGTTGCAATGAACATTCTGGAACAGTAAAGTAGCTTGTAGTTAAATGTACTTGTAACTAATTACAATACTGCTTTGGTAAGTTATACATTAGTGACTGGAAGAGATGCTAAAAATTAGTTACTTTAACTTACTGATCAAATATTTACAATTCTCTGAAGTTGTGTAGCGGTTCACATTTCTGCGGAAATTTTTGTACACACGTGGACACTGACGTTCTATCACCATACATTCATGGCCATATTTGAACTTGTAACTCGTTGTCTCATTGTGATGTCATCTACACACCCCCTTGGCAGTCGTCTTAAAACCCAGGGGAATTCAGTGTTCTCTCAAAACAGACTGTCCACCCCTAGTTTCATTGACATACTTTCGTTTCTGGTCGAATTGTAGTCACAGCCCAAGCTACCACAAGAGGGGGCCCAAACCGTTTACTGTGTTAAGAGAGTCTGGGCCACCGGTGATTTTTACCACTATAAATAAAAATAAAATGCAACATCACTGGGCGTCGGCCCACCGGGAAAATGCCCGGTGTGCCCTGCCGTCAATCCGCCACTGATCATGAGTGAAGTATATGGACCGAGTACTAGCATTTTCTTTTGGTTACTAAATGGTGCCAGTATTTTAGAAAAAGGTATGTTTGGTATGTTTGCTTTTGGAGTACAAATAGCACAGATATATTTGAACCACGACCCTAATAATAATCCAGCTCATGGGTCGCTTAGAAGACCAAAAGATCAAACTGCTGGCGCATTCGTTCTTGATAGGTTCATGCAAAACACATGCATTTCACAATGTGCAAACACCTACGTCCATTTATATACGTCCGTTTGTAAAAGGTCTTGAAATGAGAAAAATATGGTCCTGCTTGACATAAAACAAATACCTGCGCAGAAAATGCGTATATAACGATCACAATTTTACAAAACGACTGTACAATCCAGAGTTTTAACCCATGTGTTGTTAGCCTGGCAAGCCAGAAGCAACTAATTGCCCACGCATCGCACGCATGCGGTCTTGTTGCGTGCGATACGTGGACGTTTCATTTTTTCTGGCTTACCAGGCTGTAATGCAAACGTATGTTGTAATTAGTAATTGTAACCATCAACATTTTATGGACAAGCACAGCTAATATTATTTTCTACTATGAAATTACTATGTGGAATGATAAAAGCAGGTTGATTCTGTAAATGATGGTGTGTAAACGTATTGACGTGATTATTTGAGTTTCACTCATTTTGCAAAGTGCAATTGCTTTTTGGCCTCCTCAAACTTTGAACAAATACATGTGCAACAATTTATTTTGCGCAAAAGATGTTTTGTCTTTAAATTAGCAGAAGATCAAGAGGCCGGTAACTCATTTGTGCATGATGTGGCTTCCTAATGATGCCGCCATGACTGAAAACCTGCTCCGTTGATTATAAGCGCATTGCACGCTTATAATTGAGTCCTCACCAACAGACAACACTCGCATTGACACACACACACAGGATGAAGAGTGATGCAAGTTGTAGGTATATAATTTAATGTATTCACAAGTATATACGCATAACAGTCACTGTTAAAAATGGTGACTTGTCACATTAACAACTGTAACCATAAATACCTTTTTTTTGTTCAATCTCTCTTGAAACCTGTTAAATGAAATTAACCGATACCAGAAAAAACCAGGCCAGGGTCATTTTTCAGCACCACTGTATAATAGTACATTCCCCATCATTGCATCAGAATATAAAAATATACTGATATTGTTGATTTTCAAACATTCTGTCTATGTTGTTCGATGGCAGACAATCGAGTGAGATTCAAAATTCTTTTTTTTCAAAAATAAAAGTTTTGTGCTGCGAGTCGCCAAGTCCTTCCGGGTTGTTCCAAGATGTTGCTCGTCCTCCTCGGTGCTCGATTGGTTGCTAGTTCACGTCGTAATAATCATGTAGTTCATTTCACAGCACTGTTGATAACATCAGTAGCAGCCACACATGGACAAGGGAGGGTGGGGATAACATTGGGAGAACAAAGAAGTTATTAGTTGTTAATCCTTGATCATGTAGTGTGTTGTGTAATGG
>OMKY01233783.1:0-27673 GCA_900302395.1 Bregmaceros cantori | reverse complement strand
ACGCAGCGGAGCTGTCAGATCCGCAAACTGTGGCAGAAACCGCAGGTAGTAGGTGGCCATGCCAAGGAGGGAGGCGAGTTGGGACGGTGACTGCGGGTCTGGTAGCGTCAAGACGGCCTCCGTGTGCGACAGAATCGGGGTGATACCATCCCTCGAGAGCCGGAACCCCAGGAACTCCACCTCCTGCTTCCCAAATGCGCACTTCTCTGCATTCAAAGTCACCCCGTGCCGCCTGAGGCGTTGGAAGACCTGGTCCAACCGGGCGTCATGTTGAGCTGCGGACGCCGCATGCACGACCACATCGTCAAGGTAAATGGCCACGCCCTCGATGCCTGCCAGAATAAGTGACATTATTTTCTGGAAGCAGCTTGGCGCCGACGACAATCCAAAGCCATGCGCTTAAACCGGAACACCCCCCATGCGTCACAAGGCTGTGAGGTCCATGCTGTCTGGCGCCATCGGCACTTGCAGGTAGCCATGGCGCAGGTCCATTTTACTGAACATTGTGGAGCCATGAAAATGGCTGGTCAATTCCTCCGCCGTGGGCAGGGATACTTGTCGGGGATTATTGCTTTGTTAACGTCCGTTAAGTCCACGCAGAGGCGTAGCCCGCCACCCTTCTTCCTCGCGATGACCAAGTTTGACACCCACGGGGAGGCGTCCACTGGCTCGATAACCCCTGCGTCCTGTAACCGGCGTAGCTCCATCTCCACGCCATCGCGCAGCGCCAAGGGATGCGGCGCAGCGGTTGGATCACTGGTCGGACCTTCGGGTCAACTGTAGGTCGGTGGACGAACCCTTTCATGCACCCTAGGCCCTCAAAAATGTCCGGGTAGCGGTCGGGCCAGTGGGAGGTGCCAACCTGCAGGACGTGCTGGCCCCGTGCGTCGGTCATGGCGAAGCCCAGCGCATAAAATAGGGGCAGGCCCATGATGTTCGATCCGTGCCGCGTCACGTGAAATGCGGTGCGGTGCGCGTGCTGCTGCTTGTATTTTACCGACAAGCGGCGACGCCCAACACTTCTATGGGGGAGTGGCCGTATCCCGCCAAAGACGTGGTCGCTGGCTCCAGGGACACGTGACTGAAGAGGCGCTCATAAGTCAGCTTGTTCAAAATGGACACCCTGGCGCCGGTGTCCACTAACAGTTTGACTGCCTTCCGTTTATGTCGCATGTCAAGTACTTGAATGTTGCACCCCCGTTCTTCACTATGTTGACGGGCACCGCTGCATCGTCCGCCTCGCTGCAGCAGAGCGACACACACGTGCAAAGTGGTTGAGTTTATCACATTTCTTGCAGCGCTCCCCCGCGCCGGACACAACTGACTCCCCGTCGCGTGATCAGCAGAGCCGCAGTTCATGCACGCCCGCGATTTTTTAACTTTGCGATCCACTGGCTGAACGTCCAGACTGTCCCCTACGTCCTCAGTGTCATCCTCAACTCCGTGGGCCACGTTCTGAACGGGCGGCGCCGACGGCGCCGATGTCACAGGCGCTGGTGCAGTTGCCCGGGCAAACTTAGTTTTCTCAGCCAACGCCAATTCCACGCGCTTGGCGATTACTAAGCATCGTTCAGCGTCATAGAGTCAGGTTCTAAAAGCAACCGTTCCCGCAGACGGTCGCATGATGTACTCCGTATGAGCTGGTCCAATATTAGTCCGTCTTCTAATTGGCCATAGGCACAGTGCTTAGCCAGGTCGCGCAAAGCCGACACAAAGTGTGCTACCGGCTCCCCCACCCGCTGCTGCCGTTGGCCGAACTCCAAACGGTACATGCGACGGCTCTTTTCCACACAGAAATGCGCTTTCAGCGCTGTCTTCAAAGATTCGAACGTACCGTCTGCCAAGGTGAGCGTCGATACTACCGCCGACCCTCTACTCCCAAACAGTGCCGGAGCAGGGCGGCTCTCTGCGCGTCGGGCATACCTGGCTGTCCAGACGCGAGCAAAAAGTCCTCGAACGACTCAATCCACCGCTCCCACGACACGGTCGGTTTCCCGGGAGCCGGTAGGAACGCCAGAGGTGGTGACAGCGTAAAGGTAGTCATCCTCGTCGCCAAATGTTGTGTACGTTAAAGGAGCGTGGAGACACACGTGTGTACACATCGACTGTGTTTTAATGAACTGACCACACATGCCCCGGGGCTGCCCATCACTTATCACGTGATGCTACAACACCCGAGGTAACGTCCAGCGACAGGTGTAATGTCCATTAACGATCAGTAACTCTCGAACGCGGACACCACACTATGTTGGTGTAAACTTGGTCGAGTGTGTTCCCCCCTCTGGTAGCACATCTCACATTACGGTGGAAAGAGTGAAGTACAGACTTTAAATCGGCGTGATTAAAATCCCCAGCCGCAATAAAGATACTGTCAGGATGTGCTACCAGGCTTTTGTTTACAATGTCCTGGAGCCTAGCTAGTGCTAGCTTAGCGTTAGCATCCGGTGGGACCAGAGGGACAGACAGGGGAGGGAGCCCTGCCATGGAACCAGAGGGACAGACGGGGGAGGGAGCCCTGCCATGGGACCAGAGGGACAGACGGGGGAGGGAGCTCTGCCATGGGACCAGAGGGACAGACGGGGGAGGGAGCACTACCATGGGACCAGAGGGACAAGATATTATTTCCAATCTTACGGTGGATTTCCATTGCGAGCGATATCGCAGCGACCCCCAGCGACACTGAAATAAAGTGTATTTTATTCAACGGAGGATGCTCCATTGCCAGCGTTATCCCTCGGCGCGGTCGCTGGGTATCGTGTCGCGTTGCTGGATATAGCTTAAAATTCATTTTTGACGCGACAAGGGGGCGTGATGTGTGTTCAGTGATTGACAGGGGACCGTGGCAGAGCAGATCAACTCGCTCCATTGTTGAATGAATGAAATGCATCATGCATGTGTGTATGTGTTTGTGTGTGTGTGTGTGTATATGCGTGCGTGTGTGTGTTAATATGCGTGTGTGTTTGTGTGTGCGCATATGCATGTGTGTGTTTGTGTGTGCGTATATTTACGTGCCTGTGTGTGTGAATATGCATGTGTGTGTTTGTGCGTGCGTATATGCGTACCTGTGAGTGCGTGTGAATATTCGTGCATGCGTGTGTGCATGTCTAACCACCCATTTTGTATTTTGGTAAATTGATCTGTGATTATTGTGGCATTTATATTATTGATGTATAAAAAGAAAGAAAGACGTTTTGGATTTTATCCGTGCCTTATTGCAGTACGTTTGACAATAAATTGACTGACTTATTTTTATTATAATAGGACACATCCTCTCCATCGTTTGACAACGCTCTTGAAACAACCGTCTCTGCTCACGTAGAAATGGATATACTGACCGACCTGAGGCAGCATTTATCGCAACAACGCCAGGCTTGAGTGAATATTCATTTTTAACCCATTCAACGTATGCTAATGATTTTTTACCACACCTAGACCCAACACATTCCAGTGAGGCGGCACGGAGGGTGGACGGGTGCAGCACATGCAACACTGGACGGCAACATATTTTGAATTATCATTTGTATATTTATTTTGTACATTTGGATGAAAATGATTTTACGCATGGACAATTGGACATTGCGTTTCCAGTGCGTCTTTCTCCGTCTCGGTCGGCGGGGGAAACACGCGCGCGCACACACACACACGCACAGAGAGAGGGTGAGAGACGGGGACAAAGAGATTATGCACGGACGGCCCCTGCATAATCTGTTTCCCTGTGTCTCTCTCTCACTCTCTCTCTATCTTCATGTCTCCCCGTGCGTGTGGGTGTGTGTGCGAGCGCGATCGATATGCACACACACACACACACAGGCGCGCGCGGCAATGCATAAACATAAAAATAAACAGAACAACACTGATCGACGCCTCTGGAAAAGGATGACCTATGTTGGTGCACATTGTGCTACAAGTGGTAATAGTGAAATAGCATGACAATGTACACAAATTTACACGTGTAAGCAGTGCACTTCAGTTCCCCTCATGTGTCTGTCAGATCAGCATATAAGCACGATGCCATGCCAATTCTTTCAACAGGAAATCTTTGCCCCCCCCCCATCCTCAATTCCCACGCTCTTCTCTGCTGCTCCCTTAGCCTCTGCAAACTCGCTCGTTCCCATGCTTCTTCTGGGTTCTTGCGGAGACGACCTTGCTCTAGATATGAGCCAGAGACCGCCACACAGAGAGAAGACGGTAGCTGCCAGCAAACCGCCTTGGATTTTTTTAATATGAAAAGCAGTTTCCATATGTGTCTCATTTCAAGTCAATTTTACGAGCTGTGTTGACTCCCATTGGTGATGATCATCTCTGTCACCAAGTTTGCAATATGTTTTTTTTAAAAGGAAAACACCACTGAAAATTCAAGCTGTAATATGTTCATGTGTAATCTTCCCAGATCTTAACTCGATACATGGCTATCTTGCCAGAATGTGTGCACTCACCCTCTGTGCAACGGTGCTTTGTATGGATCCAAAAGGGAGTGAAGAAGCAATTATTCAATATTCATTTTTTTTTTAAGTTTGGTTAAGCTTAAGTACTGCTGCGCGCCACAGTGAGTGCATGCACAGAGGCAAGATAGGTATGTATCAATTTGGCTAAGTTCAGGGAAGAACATATTTCAGTATGCATTACCGGTGGCGTTTTCCTTCACCTCTTGTATTGGCAAGCATTTTAACATTAAAAAATGTGTTCAACAGGATGAAAAAAACAGGCACCATGTGCTGTGTGCACAGGGAGAATATCCCACTGAATTTGACTGTATTAGAACTTTGTAGTCGATTTCTGATAACTTCCATCTCCACATCTTGCATAGAACATTGCAAGGAGGGATCCATTATTAGCCTTTAATACCAGAAATGGCTCTAAGCAGATCTGCATGAAGGTGGTAGGAGTCTGAACACGTGTGGGATACGCTAATCAAATCTGATCTGTCCGACCTTTGCTTGTGTGCCAATGTCGGACTAAAGGCAGGAGAGAGGAAAGAAAAATAAAGTGACTTTCCCTGTACGTTCTCTAGACCTCGTGACAATAACATTTATTAAACTAGAAGTTTGCAGTTGTCGCCAACTGCTAAAGTGTTATCCCCGAAATCCGATAGAAATATCAATAAACCCCAGAAATATTGTAGAGCCATGCTTGCAGTAGGCTTTATGATGTCACAGGGGCCTTGTATAGTACACGGCAGACTAGAGCGTCACGCTTTGTATGTTATGAAACTTAGAGAAACTAAAGTTTTGAGTTAATAGTGGTCATAATAAGTAGTTTTATCACAAATGTTGTCACTGCAGGATTACGGGTGAATAACCTAATCCCTAGCCCTGAACCAAACTGACTTTTTTCTCTCCATTACTGATGCAACGAGGTAGGGCACAGAAGACACTGGATCTTTGGCCTTATCCGAAATCACTCCCTACTCACTACATTGTTGATTTTGCAGTGGTATGCGGATATGTAGTGAACATGCATGTTCCCTATATAATTCACTCAACAGCTCCCGAAGGTCACCATTCTATCCCTTAGATCCCAAAATGCACTGCGAAAACATCATAAACGAAAACAATAGATAGGTCATTGTAGTCTGTGCAAATGAACACAAGAGTTCACATAGTGGGATATAGTGGAGTGGTGGGGGTCAGAAAGTGACGAGGGTAGCGCTGCATTCTGGGTATGTGTCATGAGGTACCATAGATGTATTTGATTATGTGTTAACTTTGTTAAATGATTCATCAAAGTTTTATCTCATCACATTATTATTACTGATATGATAAAATGCTGTCGAGGATGTGAGATGTGCAAACCCCTTCTTTGCATGTCCCGACCCCCTGCCACCACCTCCCCAACCAGAGCCCCCATGTATGATTTGAATCTTTTCTCATCCTGAATGACATGTACAGGCCCGACTTCTTCGAGTTTGCATAAGTAATGAAGTGGGGTTGAAGAGAACGTTAGGGGTTGCTCTCCACCATTCTCTATCTCCTTCTTGCTCTCCCACCCGTCTCCCGACCGGAGTCCATCAGTGGTGATACTGGCATGTTGCCTTTTAAGATGAAAAATATACACAGTATGCCCCTACTTTTATTTTGTTCCACAGTCACGCTATGTAAACAGAATTATTAATTACCTGCGCCGGGGCTTTACCGTGAAGCAGGTTATGTTTTTGGTCGTGTTGGTTTGTCCCACCACCAACTTACCGATAGATCGCTGGCCGCTTATCGCGGTCACGTGACCAGACCTCCGGGTTGCGGTGCGCTGGGAAATGTAGTTGTCATCTGCGGAGCCGGTGATGTCAATCGCAATCGCGCTACTCTACGAGCATTTGCATTGATAATGGGTTGCCACACATACTGCTAGCACTAAAAGTACCACTACGGCGCAGGTTTGTAATCTCTTAGTGCTTCTACGCACCTTTTTAAAAAATACTAATTACAATTATCAATTATTTAATTAATTCATTATTATATTATAAGCAGGCTAACCACAGAGGACATTAGAAATGTCCTTAAGGAGATGAGGGAGTCTTGCTTGTGCCTCATCAATCGTATTGATTGATTTGCCTGGTTGAGTCACACTCTTGCCTGCAGTATTTGTTGATTTAGGCTTCAACCAGGGTCGTTCAACTGCACGTTCCCAAAAATGTGAAAAACATAACAACACAAAAATACATATGATGAAATTTAGATGAATACTCTTGGAAATCATTCATAGGTGGTGCCACGCAAAGACCATGCCAAAATGATTGTGTCTCCAGTACACTGCGGCTGTTGATGATCGCTCGCAGACTGCGCTCTCCTGCACAGCGGCCCCCCCCAGAGGGTTGAGGTGATGTGTGAAGAGACACTGTAAGGCTGATGGAGCAACTGTTTATGAAGATCTACTTCTGTGGAACAGTGTGTACGAACAAGGTGTTTAAATTCAGCCCTAGAATAGAGTTGGGCAAGTTTAGATCTGCTGCGCTCGGTCCCCGTGTGAGAACAAACGTTTGGATTTATTTTCAAACAGAAGTTGATGGAATCTGCGGCCTCACGGCTTTGTAGTTTCATCATCTCTATATTTGTTAGTTAATGGCAAGCCAGAACAATCAACTCATTCCAGCATTGCACACATTCCACTGTTTCTTGGTCTGGTGTAATCAGGAGAATCAGATTTTCTGACTGAAATCGACACACCAATCAGAGCGTTCTCAAGACAAATCGGCCAACCCATCAAAAAGTGTTTAAGTCAGGCTTTACGTCAGTTCAGCAGCGGTGGATGTAAATAGTAAACAGTACATTTTTTCCAATTTGTGCATTTAACAACGCTGAGCAATCTCAGAATCAGAATCACTTTTATTGTCAGGTTGTGGATAAACACAGACGTGGAATTTGACTTCAGACATTTGGTCAACATCCTGGTACAGTAGTTAGTAACACATTAAGACATGCCACGTATGTATCGACGATGGTCTAAATGAATCCAGAATTTTAAAACAAGGAATGGAGATTTGATGACCCCCCCCACTCCCAGCGACCTCAGCTGAGCGCTGCCTACAGCCGCGGGTACGGCAGCCAGTACCAGCAGCTTTGTACCGAGTATTCACCGCCACCAGCGGAGTATATTTCAAAGCTGTACATGACTGTTAATCGCTACAAAGCATAGACTGTATAAATCTATGCCGAAAAAGATAACTCGCAGCACTCGATATGAAACACTTCAGCCAAGTCCCTTCCTAGCGTCTCCCACACACACACACATACAAACACACACAGACACGCCGTGTTGTCTTCCTGTGTCTGCTCAGCCCCTCCCGTCCGAGAGCCCCTCCCGTCCGGCCGAGCGGACACAGGTACGGTGAGGGCGCACTCACACGGGGCGCGATTAATGCGAGGCAGGCAATGAAGTAATAATGCTAATAGGCTTTTTGTTGATTTATTTACTTATTTTGGATGATATGATCGTAAAACGCAATATGTTTTGGAGTCAATATGGTCCACATACAAATACCAACCCTATATGCTACAGTGACAAAAGGTATATACAAAATACAGGAACAGTAAATATATAATTGATAGCACAGCAAATATAATATACAGTAATAAGATCATATATGTATATATGATTTTATATATATATATATATATATATAAAATATAGAAAACCAAGAAAGAGTGAGATAGATCGATTGACGGGCATATACAAGGCTCAGTAGAGAGAGAGAGAGAGAGAGGGAGAGAGAGAGACAGAGACAACTGGCTGCCGCTCGACATTGCATGTGGGGATGGGTTGAGGAAGAGAGAGAAAGACAGACTGAGTTTTTTCTTCTTTTTTTACAACCTGCGCTGGGCCGGCCTTGAGCACCCTAGCAGAGACAGGTAGAGTGAAGGCTGTTTATACCGCAGCGACCTTGGTATATAAGTGAAAAACCTCTCTCTTTTCTCTCACTAAATCAATACAAAGACATTTTCTCTGAACAATGTTCCCGCTCTCCCGCAAAAAGTTTTTCATTCTGCCGCCATTCGTCATCCCTGTTGCTTGGTGAATGTCAGCAGACTCTCAATGCCAGCCTTTCTACAAACCAATGTGATGCTTTTATGATGAGTCTGCTGCAGGAAAGCAAGGTGGACTGACGGGGGCTTCAATGGCCTAGGAGGAAGTAGCAGTGTAACGCTGCTTTGGTGAGTGAGAGAGTGAATGAATAAATAAATAAAAACATTTGCGTTCAGTGTTGGGCTATGACCCACGTTGTGGATTACCCTGTTCACTGGTATCGGACCATTTCAAGTCAGTCATGACAGACACTTTGAAAAAAGGCTTTGTCAAGCTTTGTCAATCATTCCAGAGTGTTAGGAAGGTTACTTTTAAAAAGTTACTCATGAAAAGTTGTAATTGGGAACGTAATCCAGTAAGTAATTAGTGCAAAATGTTTAGAAAAGTATGAGATTGTTTGTGTGCTGTGGAAGTGGGTGAAATTCGTTAAAAGAAGGAGGAAGCAAAAATGTAACTTAAATATATAATATATATAATATATAAATATGATATAATTTAAATATAAATTTGATTAGAACAGCACAATAAAACAAAATGTTGCGAGTGATTATTAGTTAATACCTTCAGTATTTTATGTCCGGCGTGAAACTTTGCACTGCACGCTGCCAAACCACTGCAAAGTAACTCCAAATGTGAGAACATTCAGTGCAGGCCTGAGGCTTAAATTATTAGTAGACGTAAAGGATTCCATGCTATTACTTTTAAATTACTTGAAGACCATGATCATCCTCCTCTTGCATTCCAATACATTTTAATTTCTTCAATTCAGGGTATTGTTGCCCAATGGTGAGCTATAAATGTCCTTGTTGTGTCGTATGGAAGGAGGTGTGGTTTCCTGCAATTGTTTTCTGCTAATTGCACATTTACATTACCAGTCAATCTGAATGTTAGTTCATATAGTAATGATTATATTGTAACGAAAGGCTGTCCCCTCATGGAGGAGCTGGGAATAGAGGAACTTGCATCGGCAATAGCTGAATTCAGCCATTGCCAAGGTTCGTTCGGACTCTATTTAAGGGCCGCGCTGGTACATGCTGAGACACCAACGGTGTCAGACCAGCATGCACCGCGCTGGTGAATCTCATTACAATATACAATATATTAATATAATCCCAACATTCCAGGTTTTTGCCACTAATCTAGAATACATATTTACCACCACCAAGGAGGTTATGTTTTTGTTTGTGAATGTTTGTTTGTTTATCTGTAAACAAATTTACTCAAAAAGTTACCGACTGATTTTCATTATTTATTTTGTAATAGGTGGGATTTGGCCCAAGGAACCCTCCATTAAAATGTAGAGATGATCCAGCATTTTCCTTAGAGATTCTTCACGAAATTACTTTAACGTTATCGACAAAGACACGTCCATTGTGGTTACTGCTTCTGCTATGTTTGAAATTAAATGCTCTTTTAAAGTTCCATTTTGTGGTTCCTTCATGAACATATGGGGATTTGTTGGTGTAAAATCATGACGCCATTTACAATCAGATGAATTGATTAGGAAACCCCATTCATTGGTTCTGTCAAATGTTGGAATTTTTTGGGAGAGCTCCCTTTGTTGGACTGCCATTCACCACCATTGTCAACACCCCCCCACACACACACGGACACACACGGACACACATACACACACACACTCCTTCCGCCCCCTCCTTCCTCCTTTGGTGACAGATGCAAGGAGAGCGTTGAGTCATGACATCATAATTCAACGGCTCCCGTTTTCACGGTTAAATCAATAACTGTGTGTCCGAGTCAAGGTTGGTGGCCGGCCTTCACGGCCCGGCACACACTGCTCCGTTCTCATAGAAAATCATATAAATTGTCCCTAAAATAATTAAGCCTTCAGATCCGTCTGTGGCCTATTTTTTACCCCCACCCCTCTCCCTAGCTTCCCCCTCGCCTGATAAACGGCAGCTCTGGACGGAGTCAAGGTAAATGCTGATACCTTGACTCCCTCACTCTCTGGCTACCTCTTTTTCCCTCCCAAAAGAAACCATTGAACTCTGCCAGACTTTTTGCCAGCTTCCATTTTTATGCATTTTTCCCCCCAGATCTTACCGTTAGTTAACTCATAGGGGTTAAAGAGCAAAATATTCTATTAGATCTTCAATAGATTTTGATAGCGTTTGGAAAGACTTATATAATTGATGCAAGGTGCCAAGCATGGTGCATTTTTGCATAGCTGTGAGTGTGACATACATTTAGTTGAACACAAAACTGTTGAGTTAATTGCGTGCATGCTCAAAGGTGCCTTGTGAACTTCCATACACTTCCACTCACAATATGAGGAATAACGGCATACTCATTAAGCAATGTGAATTTCTAAAGGAGCCTTGTGCTAAAGACTTGCTCTCTACATCTGCTATCAACTATTTCCAACGGTGTTTAATTGCATTAAAATTGCAATCCCTTGACACCACTGATATTCATGTAATACGTGTTTTATTTATTAATATAGCCTGTGAAGTGCAGCACGGAGGTGAGCCAGAATGCGCGGGGAGGTAGGGGGCACTGGGAGGAGATAGGGGCGGGCTATAAACTTGGAGGAGCGTAAGCTGGGGAAAATAAATCCAAACATTAGTTCTCACACGGGGACCGAGCGCAGCGGATCTAAACTTGCCCAACTCTATCCTAGGGCTGAATTTAAACACCTTGTTCGTACGCGCTGTTCCACGGGAGTAGATCTTCATAAACAGTCTTACAACCCTCTCTTCACACATCACCTCGACCCTCTGAGGGGGGCCGCGCGGGAGAGCGCAGTCTGCGAGCGATCATCAGCGGGCGCAGCGTTACTGGAGACAGTCGAGGTCGTTCCCGCACATCCTCAAACACACCACTTCGACCCATGTAGAGACGCACGGGGCCGAGACCGGGCGAAGGGCCATGGCAACTTTGGAGAGCGGCTGCCACTGTAGCCACTCAAATGCCACCGCGCCGGGTGGCCGAAGCGCCACCGGTAGCAGCAGCAGCAGCAGCAGTAGCAGCATCCTGTACAGTATTTTAAAAAGCGACGGCTTCCCTCCTGCCACCACAAACGGCGCCGCCAACATCTCCACGCCGTCACCGGTGGTCGCTTCCTCGCCGTCATGTGCGCCGTCTGGTACTTCATCGTTAGCGTCTTTCTCGTCCACTTGTTCAACGTACGCGGGGCTCAGCAGGCAGCAGCAACAGCAGCAACAACAGGCGTGCGCGTGCAGCTCGACGCGGCGGCGCCGCGCGGTACTCCGCGCACCGCAGGTAAAAATGCTGTCACGGCGTGTCCGCGGAGCACATAATGCATGACTACCTATGTTAAATGATGCAGGTGTTGTGCCGTATACCATCCCTGCCGTGAAACGCAACCCTCGTCACTCATCCCGCATTTGAAAACAGATACTTACCCATATACCTTGATATGTACCTGTTTGCATGTATTTTAAATCCCCTTTGTTATACAATAGTCCAAATATATATTTGTTTTTTTCCCTCAAGCTTTGCCAACATCTTCATTATACAGGCTTTTCTTTTCCAGTTATTCTCTCGAAGTATTTGATGCTGGGACCATCGCGACGAGCTTTTTGAGAGGGGTGCATAATACGGCAGAGCAACTGCTGCTGTTTGGATGTGATGAATGTTTTGTGGAAAAGGTGAAATGTATCACAGTCAGGATAATCGGGAAGATAATTTTTTATAATTCAGCACCATGTTGTATTATTTTACTTATACCCAGAGGGTATACTTCACACTTTCACAATCAGTGATCCTTACCAACAGTCGTATTTACTTTACACAGATATTGTGTGATCATTTATTGTCAGTGGGCTATATATTGCATGTGATCTGACAAACATAACTATGGTTGAAATATGGGTTGACATGTCTCTTTCAAAAATGCATTTAATGTCTCATTAAATGTTTTATTACATTTCATACATACATACATACATACATACATACATACATACATACATACATACAAACACACAAACACACAACACACACACACACACACACACACACACACACACACACAAACACACATCTATTCCTTCCTGCAATCATAAAATGTGTGAAAATCAGCAAAGGGTTGCAGCTATGAGTATATGACAGAGCTGAGAATGTCTTTACCGAAAATTATGTTGGATTTTGAACAGCCAATGGGTTTATAATGGAGCAGGCCTTCAATGGCACCAAACATCATAGCATGTAGGTCTAATTTCCATCAATTCCCCAGAAACACTAGACACACTCCTGAGCATTGTTTTTTTCTCTCCATAGACCTTATAATCCTTTCCCTCCTCCAATCTATTCAATCATGTATTCCAAATGTGTATATTGTTATTCATTATTATTGGCCTTCCAGGAAAAAGCAATGCAGTGATCGCTGAATCGCCGTAGACTTTAAAAGCGTCCATGGAATATACAAGTCTAAGGTCAAGTCACACAACTTGCACTTGCAAAACTTGCACCCCCCAAACCCAGACACTAGAGGTCGCTCTGGTCAAGCTAGAAGCTCACTCGGGCCACTACATCTAACTTCAGTAACTTCTTTGTAAGTTATTGTTTGTTGACGTGGGTATAATACATATAATAGAAACTGTTAATAACCCCATGTGCGATAAGAGATCTGATGCAACAAAGCCTTTGCTAATTGTCACATTTCCCCACAATGTGGAAAGGTGAAACTCCTGCAAACATTTTAAAAATTCACGATCACATCAATAAAACCTTGGCTACATAAGGAGAAAAGCCGTGCTGAAATTTAAACTATTTTAAGATAGTGTATGTCTTGATTATGGCCCCTTAAATATATATAATTCAAAAACGCCTGTTTGCAGCACACAATATTGTTTACAGATGATTTATCTATGTTTTCCTTTTAAAAGGAAAAGGGTCCTGTTGAACATTATTATCAGTCAACACAAACATGACAAATGAAATGAATGTAGCCTCAGTACTAATCTGCGCTAAATTTGCAATTCTCAAGTTTGAATATGCCCTATGTTCCTAGGGCAACAACAAACATCTTTCTCAGTGAGTACTGTGCTGAAATTTGCTGAATTTCTAACGTTTAAACATCATAGTGCCCATCATTCAATGCATTGACTTGAATTGATTTATTTTAAGATTCCCCTGGTGCATCCAGCAAAAGTAAAGTATAGCTTCCCAGCTAGAGTTGAATATTGTGACAGTCCTAGCCATGACACAGGAAATGGCATTGGGAGCAACTTATATTAACCAACGATTTCCAAAACAATCACAGCCGATTAATAAATTATCAAATTAATTGGCAGGCAGTACAGCATATCTTCATTCTTGTGGGTATTGGTTCCCCTGTTGATGCAAGCCATAGCTACAGAGTGTATATGTTCAAGTTCAACGTACAAATTTGGTATAAATTAGCCAACATGACTACAACTGCCTCCACCAGCAATCACAATGTAGCACATCAGCCACGGATGCAGCAAAGTAGGGGGAAGTGCCTCAAGTATTTTAGGACACCACAAAAGTACTGATACTGATGGAAGACACTGATGTAATTGATTTAACAGTCTGCGGTGCTAGGTTTGCCACCCGTTCCTTGAAATATGGAATCGTTCCGTATTTGAAAGTTAAAATGCGCGTCCCGGATTGAACTGATAAAGGACGCTGTTTGTTCCATATTTTCGGTTTAAACACGCACACAAATATATGTGTGGATTATTAAGGCGCACTGCTGTTCTTTGGCACTTAGAGGGACAGGTAGGATAGCACGTATTTGGCCACAGACACTTATTCTGTGCACAACACTATGACTAAAGGTCGGGTCCGCCGCTGTAAGCCAATCAGAGTCGGAGGGAGGTGACACCAGCCATCCACAAAAAAGTAAGTATTGGAAACAAAGAAGCGCCTACTGGCTTCGTCATGCGTTCACATCTTCTCCATACGGGCCTAAGAAAATGTAACTTATATACAGTGCACTACTACTGGCAACACAAGACATTACAAGGACAACCAGGATGACCTGATGCAAATTTAAAGAAAGCAATTAGTCATACTTAATCACTTCTTAAGTAAAGCACACACACATATAATATTATGTGCTGAATATAAATCTGTGTGGGCGTTGCTTATTTTTATTACTCAAAGATGGCAACCCTATACGGTGCAGACTGTCAGCTGATGTTATTGTATACGTGTGGCACGGGGAGGATGTGCCGGGAATATGATTGATGACACCAGAAAAGGGTTTGGCCTAAAGACATCAGTGTAGAGAGGCGGAATTAAGAGTCTGGGCTGGGATCTGGGAGAGAGAGCATGAACGCTCGAGTCTGAACTGCCAACTTGCTGTGCTGACCTGAGAACCTGAATAAACATTGATGATGTATACTTCCTGGCCTGCTTATTGGAGAATCTTGAACGGGTAAGGTGATTGAAAAACAATCTAATGTGTATTCAGCAAACCGTGACAGTTTGGGGCAAAACATGATATGGCTAATTGCTACATTTGCAACATTACTATGTAGTGGAAATGGAATGGTGTCAACACCATGGATGAGTGCACTAGTGTTTTGTATGCTGCATGTAGTCTGTTCACTGGCAGCATGCAAAGTGTCGAAGCGGCACTTCCGATAAACTGGCAAAACAGGTGTATGTTTTGAGACAGTACTAATCTACGACATAGTGTAGTAAAGAAGTAAGCATACTGAATTGTAATGCTCCATATTCTAATGCACAAGTGTGTCAGATAAGACACAACAAACAAGTAAGCTAGAATGGAAAAAAATAGCAAGTGGCTAGGTATTCAAGAGCCGTCGGGCAACAGGTAGTGACTGGGGTGGGACATGATGTAGTTCTAACGCATGGAAAAGAAGAGCCTTCATTTCTGATACATCCTTTATGTTGAGGCAGCTGGGAAATATTAGCTTTATGGTTTTCTGCAAGGTGTATCGGAAACTATTGATCCCAATGGCAAATAAACAGTCTGAGCTCAGTCAGTAGGATCGGTAGTAATACAGCAGAATAATAAGTAGGTAACAAGTGAAGTAATGGGTAGGTGTCTGAGAAGATTTATATCGAAGCGTTATAAAGTCCAATAGCCGTTGGCAGGAATGATTTCGGTGGTTTCTGTGCTGCAGTTTGGGAAAGTAAATCCATCACTGAAAGTACTCCTGTAGGACATATCGACAGAGTGAAGAGGTTGCCTACTGTTTTTCATAATTGCATTAAACCTGGAGTTCCTCATCTACAATGTCTTTTGATTATCTAATTGAGATTGTTGGGAGTCCATAGCTCTGAGCTCGCTAGCCCCAGCAAATGACAGGAACTACAGACCTGTAAAAGATCCTTAGTAAGAACAATGGGGATCTCTCCTCCTTGCAGGTCACATGTAAGGCGGTGTCGGCTGTGCTGGTCAAAACCATCCGGTTTGTGAAGCATGTGCCCTGCTTCCGTGAGCTGCCCGAGGACGACCAGTTGGCACTTGTCCGCAGCGGCTGGGCCGCGCTACTTGTGCTAGGCCTCGCCCACGACCGTATCGATTTCGAGACCATGGAGACTGCCGAGCCTCCTAGCCTTCTGCAGCGCATCCTCACTGGAGCGTCGGCATCGTCTGATGTAGGCAGCAATGCAGGCACTGGAGGTAAGTGGTGATGAATTGAAATACTGTACAAGGAATTCAGGGAATAGAATAATAGTAATTATGTCTAACATATTATCTCTAACGCAAATACAATTAAACACAACTAGGTTTTTTAAAATCACACAATTCTCTTTTTAATCATGGCATTAGCCCAGACAGCACATAACCACATGAACACAAAATAAAAGACAATACATTGAGAGACAAGTTTGGTTCCCCGCTGCAGTTCCTAATCTCGCCAGCAGTGGGCAGCACTTTTTGGGTGTTACTTCCGATTTGTCAAAGCCTGATTATTTCCACATGCTTAATTCTCCAACAATATAAATACTGACTGCTTGATACATTCCTTTCTGCCACTACCTGCCCTGTGCTGTGTGGCGTGTTCTGTCTAACTCGTCTGTCCCGCTGTTTCTTCCATAAAATAAGCTACATCTCTCTCTCTGGAGCTCCGGCTGCAGAGAGCTCACATCGCAGCGAGAGAGAGAGAGAGGGCTGCTACTGGCTGCAGCAAAAGCCGGTGTGCTGTGTTAGTCACCGGACGGAGGCTTGCTGGGCTTCAAGCGCCAGTTTAATGCACCGGAGTATTAACTTCATTCCATCTCTATCACTCTTTCCCCCTCTCCTACTTTCTCTTTTGTTCCTTTCTCTTTCTACCACCCTCTCTCTTTCCTTCTCTCTCTCTCTCCCTGTACAAACTAACGTAAACAACAACACAGCGCTTTTAAGCACGTCTTTCTCATATTTTTACACTGTCCTGAACACAGGGGTTGGTCAGCCCTATTCTCTCTGTCTCTCCGTGCTCCGAGAGCCGCAGCCACCTCTCCAAGCCGTTATGGGTGTTTTCGGCGGTCGCGCGTGAATAAAATATTTTATCATTGAACAACAGCAAATAATAAAACTAATAAAAAGCGAGCCTACGTGTGCCAGGGAACGTGGCTGCTACCAAATAATGATAATAATAATAAAATAATCTAACAACGCTACATTAAAAAGATGAAAAGCGCACTGGTGTTCAAAGTGTTCATTCATTATTAATACATATTTATTCAAGTGTGTAACAACGTCATGCAAGTACACAAGCGCATAGCTGATGCAGGGACCCGAGTCTATCGGCACCCCGCATTGACTAGCGTCTAACTCGGTTAGACGCTATCTCGGCGACCTGTTGCGGTGCAGCGTGTGCCGTTTTTAACGTTTGCTATTGCTAGCGCGACATTGGCCACACACAAGATAAAAGATACCAGTCCACACACGCACCCACGCCAGCAATGTGTGAGTGTGTGTGTGTGTGTGCATGTGTGTTGAAATAGTTGAAATCAGTTTGGTTGGCCCCACTGCGACATCTGCGCTGCCAGATTCTTAACTTACTTTCTTGACCAACCTGTGACCAGGCATTGGCTAATATGACAGCATGTTAATGATGACTTGATTTGGAGTTGACTTGGGACTTGACTTGACTTGCCCAAGAAGGACTTGAGACTTGAAAGAGGGACTTGGTCACATCTCTGACACACACAACTGTTGACACGACTTTTGTGCAGTAGGAGAAGACTCTATGGGGAGAGTAGGAGGTGGCGGTGGCAGCGAACCAGGCATAAAGTCAGATGTCCCGGCAGCAGCGGCTGGGGTGTGTCTCGTGGATATCCAAGCAATTAAGGCATTCCTGAAGAAATGCTGGACTCTCGACATCAGCACTAAGGAGTATGCCTACTTGAAAGGAGCGGTACTATTCAACCCAGGTAAGCCCCATCATTGTGTTTGTTTAGTGGTGCAGCGATTAGTAAACTAAATTGATTTGAAAATTAATCAACAACAAATTCAAGTGCCAAAGAATCAAATTGGTAGTTTTGTGCTAATGCTAACCTCTACTGATCCACAGAAATTTGATATTAAATAAACATTTCTGAAAATATGTAACATTAAATGGATTTAATTAATAAAAAAAGATGGCAGGACCCACCTACTCATTCAGTGTATTTTCATCATTTTCATCACTACTTATATTGAAGGTTATCACTGAAGGAATCAAAACTATTGATGGACACATGTGGAAAAATGTACTAAACCAGTGTGATATAATTGAAAAAAAGTTTTATATTCTAGTTTCTTCAAAATAGCCACAATTTTCTCTGGTGCCTGCTTTGCACATTATTGGCATTCTCTCAATGAGCTTCAAGAAGTAGCCAGCTGAAATGGTTACCCAACAGTCTTGACAGAGTTCCCAGAGGTGTTCAGCACTTGTTGACCCATTTGCCTTCACTCTGCGGTCCAGCTCACCCCAAGCCGGTTCAGATCCGGTGACTGTGGAGGTCAGATTGTCTGCCGCAGTACTCCATCACTCTCTTTCTTGGTCAAATAGCCCCTAAACAGCCCGGCGGTGTGTTTGGGGTCATTGTTTTGTTAAAAAATAAATTATCGTCTGAATAAACGCAAACTGGATGGGGTGGCATGTCGCTGCAGGATGCTGTGGTAGCCATGCTGATTTAGTGTGCCTTCACTTTTAAATAAATCCCCAACAGTGTCACCAGCAAAACACCCCCACACCTCCTCCTCCATGCTTTACATTGGGGACCCAGCCTATGTAATCACCTTTTCTGCATCTCACAAAAACACGGCGGTTGAAACCAAAGATCTCAAATTTGGACTCATTAGACCAAAGCACACATTACCACTGGTCTGATGTGCATTTCTTGTGTTTCTTGACCCAAACAATTCTCATCTGCTTGTTGCCTCTCCCTGGCAATGGTTTCCTAGCAGCTAATTGCCCATGAATGCCTGATAAACACAGTCTCCTGCTAACAGGTGTTCTAGGGATGGATCTCTGTGTGGCATTAATCTGGTCTGTGATCTGAACTGCTGTTATCTTGCAATTTCTGAGGCTGGTGACTCAACTTGTCCCAGAGGTGACTCTTGGCCTTCCTTTCCTGAGTATTCATGTGTTTTGTTGTTGCACTTGATAGTTTTTGCAACTCCACAAAGATTCCAAAGTTTTTTGAATCTTCCTGACAGATTGACAATTTACTCTCCTTCCAAAACATGAAATTGAATTAGCAAACCTCACCATGATTTACAAAATATTAACCAACAAAGCCCCTGGAAAAAGAGAGAAATTTAGCAGCAAAACTCATAATAATCTCAGAAGCAGCCCTGCTAGACTCACTGCCAGCTGCCAAACACCACCACGGCCATGCTAGCCATGGTCTCGCTGTTAGATGCCAACTCTGCTAGTTGCCAACCACTACCACGGGCATGCTAACCCTTAGCCTCCTCCACACTAGCTGCCAATCACCACCACAGCCCAGCTAGTCACCTCGCGTCACTTTTGGCTGCCAAACACCACTAGCCCCTCTGCTAGCTGCCAGCTAACACCTAATATGGCGTGGCATGCTAGCCTACTAGCTTCCCTGTTAGCTGCCAACGCTGCTAGGTGCCAACCACTACCACGGCCCTGCTAGTCTCCTGTTTCTCTGTACTGGCTGTCCTAAAATAAAATGTATTCATTCATTCATTCACTCACTCTCTTGTTTTTCTTTAGTTCGCTGATTGGCTATTACCATAATATGAATTTCAACAGTTGTCCAATAGGGCTTACGGCTGTGTAGTAACTTTACTTCCGCACAACTTAAAGTCCCAACCCCATTCATAAAGCACGAAATGGCACCAATTAACCCTGATGACATCTGTGAAGTGAAACCCATTTCAGGTGATTTCCTCTATAAGCTCATCAAGAGAATGCTAAGAGTGTGCAAAGCAGTAATCAGTGCAAAGGGTCTTTTTAGTAATTTCACCTTTTTTGTTAAGTACATAACTCTACACGTGTTCATCATTCATAGTTTTGATGCCTTCAGAGAGAATCTACAATATACGATGGTGTTTTGGCCTATACGGTGTACATACATACATACACACACACACACACACACACACACACACACACACACACACACACACACACACACACATCTACTTTAAATTTCTTGAAGAACCCACTTTAATGTAATTTTCTTAAGTCTTACAAAATGATGTTCGCTGCATGCTGAAACACTAATAAGTTAGCTCAGTACCACCGTACTTTTCAAGTTTTCAAGCGTAATTTTCGTTTCCCCCAAATGTTTGCCTGCTGCTGTTAGTCAGGAATTGATGTGTGGACAGTGTACGTTTGTGAAATGGGTAAAAGTAATTTCCAGAACAATTGGCTCTAAATTAAGTTTTCCTGCCGGTTGGAAGTAGCCTGGCGAGCCAGAATCAACTAATTGTCCACACATTGTAGACGTTACAATGGGTCTGGGCAAATCAGGCAGCCGTTGTCTGTATATGGGCGGACCAATCAAAATATTCAAATCGAGACGTGGTGTAGTTTGGTATGGGCGACACGTGACATGGGCGGAGTTTGGTTGTCAAGCATCTGTGCCGGTTGTTCCACCTACTGCGCTGTAATTGGATTTGACCTTTTTTTTGTAGAAATCTTTCGAAGCTGGTTTTACCAGACCCAATGATCGCTCTAATTGCGTGCGATGCGTGGATGATTTGTTGGTTCTGGCTCGCCAGGCTAGGTTGGAAGCGGTAGTCGGTGATGAGTAATATTTTTCTCATAAAGACCTGAAAAGTTCTAAAAATGAACTTGCCGATTCCTGCAAGAACCCTGTGTAGGGCCCAGAACCTTGGTTAAGAATAGCTGTGTAATTCAGGTAAATCTCCCTCACATTTATCTTTATCACTTGTTTCCTCCTTTCGTCACTATCTCCATCTCTGACCATCACCAACACATTCAGACGTGGAGGGCCTGCGCTGCTTGCACTACATCCAGTCTCTGCGGCGTGAGTCGCACCAGGCACTTAACGAGCATGTGAAGCTCATCCACCGAGAGGACGGCACGCGCTTCGCCAAGCTGCTGATCGCTCTGTCTGTGCTGCGTGCCATCAGTCCTCCCGCAGTGGCTCAGCTGTTCTTCAAGCCTGTCATAGGTGCCGTCAATATGGAGGAGGTGTTGCTGGAGATGTTCCATGCCTAATATATATATATATATATATACATATATATATATATATATATATATATATATATATATATATATATATATATATATAGTATATATAGTTCTTGTCGATCTGTGTTTTTGTGTGAACAAAGAAATAGAGTATATTTATATTTAGTTTCAAGTTACTTGAAAAATGTACTCAAGTAAAGTACTTGTGTATTTGTACTTTGTTACTTATCTGGTTACAGACGCACACAGTCAGACTGCAGTGGCCTGAGCCACCACTAAAGTGAAACGTAACCCACTGTGTGTGTAGTGTGTAGTGCACATAGTGCACCTCGCGAAGTACGCAAATTGCAACGCAGCCTTTGTTTACATTTCCATAGCTTTAGCGTGGTGTCTACTCTTGCGTAACTTGAACCTCGCGGCGTGATACGGAGTATGTATTTATAAAGGTTACCGTCACTTAGCAACAGCTGTTATTGTTAACTGATAGGGTCGCCGATCACTTAACATCCGCTGGTTCCATGAACCATCTCAGCTCTATTATGCTAACCTAATGAATGCCTCTGGCATGTTCACATGATCATGAACAAATGTTCTATTAAATTTCGTAAACAGATTTAGAAGTCTGTTGGGTGTAGTAGTTGAACCAACAACCTCAGACCATGTCTCTAACCACTTGACTACTGGTACTGGTACCAGTTCTCTGGTGTATTGTACACGTTTCCCACTTAATACGTGTCCACTTAAAACATGTCAATTAATAGTGGAGTGTGCCACTAGCCTCCTTCTTAAACGACTAAAACGTCACTAGGGTGAATTTGAACAAGCAACCATTTAACATGAATTCCTGTGTCTGTATATTTTCCAGTGTAAAGTGATCGTAGTGGACAAAAGTGGATTAATTTGCAAAATCCGACTTGAAGTTACTCACCGATGTGGTCACATGTTCTTCTGGACCAATGGGATGGCTGTTTCATTGGTAATTCCAACTTGAATGAGTAAATGGAATGGGTTGCGCAGATTATTCATTCATCATGCGTTTGTGGGGTATAGATCCGCACGAGAGCATTTGGGTGTGGAATAGCACAATGCAAGTTACCACCACCCTTTTAATATAACGCGGTAGGTATGTGCTCCCGCAGATTAGACCTGTTAAAAAATAGTCAGAGACACAGCAAAATGAATGACACTGGAAGTGGCAAGAATATACGGGGGGGAAGTAAGGAAGTAAACCGGAAACGGGTTAAAAACTTGTCTATAGACGACTTTACGTGCAAAACACTGTGGGAAGTAATTTTGTCCCGCGCTTCTGCAGGTCACTTCCGGAGCCTATATGTATGTATATAAAGTCTGGTCGAAGGCCGCGATACGTGGACACAAAAACACACAAAACGCACACCAATTCAAAATCCGACCACTAATCGCTCTGTGACCAGTTACACATCACTCTCCTTGCTTCGCTAACGTTTTTGTATAAATATTGTTGAAATACAGTCAAAATCCTACTTGAAGTTACTCACCGAGTGGTCACATGTTCTTATGGACCAATAGGCTGGTTCCTAGTTCTTCCAAAAGGAATGAGACATACGAACGGATTGAACTGATTATTAAATCATGCGTTTGTGGGTCACAGATCCGCACGATAACATTTGGGTGAGGAATAGCACACCGCAAGTTACCACCACAAATTTTAAATAACCCTGTAGGTGTGTGCTCCCACCGAATAGACATGTTGGAAAAATGGCCAAATACACGGCAAGTAAATGAGACCGGAAGTGACGTTCAGAGACCGGAGGTACCCCTCCCAAACTCGTCTATAGTGGCTCACACTTAACACAAATTGAGATGTTATGCAACACAACGACATAAGGCAACAGCTGTTTGACAGCATACGCTTGAAACCGGATGTACCTTACACCGCACGTCACGCTGAATCAATACCGCAACGCCGGCCGGCCCTTCAACATCAGTGCGATGTAGGCGACATGTCTTTGTTCGTTCTGCCTCAGCGTCTTCTTCCCTTTTTTTTCTAAATAAAAAGTCTTTTCAGTAGTTAACCACAGCTGCAGGTGAACAGATGGGGCGGCGTGCTTATTACGACGCACACCTGTGCCGCGAGCTCGGCCGGAGGCAGCTGCTGTCGATGTTGCCATCGGCAACGGCTGAATGCTGACAGCTATATCGGAGGAACGCAGGTTTAGCCTCCGACACACCTTTCAGAACACACGCTCACAGCGTCTGTACTCGCGTAGATATATTTACACCTGGCTTCTGTCACACTGCCACACTCCTTGCACACATCACTAATCAGTTTAACATGGCTGGAGGACGTAAAAGGACTGTTTTTTTTCACACTATAAGGCACACTTGAAAGTGTCCAATTCCCCAAAAAACCTGCAGTGGGTCAAACCGGTGCTGCAAAGCCAGACCCATTCAAAGGCTGTGAGTCCAATGCCAATTTAACGGGCCTGCTGTTGGCGATTCGACGCAACCCTGCTGGCCATCTTGAAAAATGGCCACCATCTTGAATTTTCATTTGGTCAGACGGTTTTATCAAAAGAAAAACACATAACGAGTATGTGTGCCACATATGGTGCTTAGATCTGCAAGTGAACATTTATGCCAGTTTTCTGCTCAGCTAACGAGTCATGAGAGGATCGCAAGGACTCTCAAAAAAAAAGAAAGATTCAAGTGGCAGGTAGTATGAAGAGATGAAGACAGAGAAAGTGATGGGGAGATACCATCCAAGAATGGACAAGTTGCAGGGTGAGTGACAACATGCGAGTGGCCGAGGACACAGAGAGAGAGAGAGAGAGAGAGAGAGAGAGAGAGAGAGAGAGAGAGAGAGAGAGAGAGTCTTCAATGGTGCCCCAATGGTCAGATGCACTACGAGGACAGAGAGAGATGGAGAGATCTAGTTGTGAAGTATTCAGTAGTGCCTCAACTGTCAGATAGACTATGAGGACACAGAGAGAGATGAAGAGAGCGGGTTGTGAAGTCTTTAGTGGTGCCCCAACAGTCAGACAGACTGCGAGGAGAGAGAGAGATGGAGAGAGCTGGTTATGGAGTCTTCAGTGGTGCCCCAACGGTCAGACAGACTACGAGGACAAGGAGAGAGATGGAGAGATCTGGTTGTGAAGTCTTCAGTAGTGCCTCAACTGTCAGATAGACTACGAGGACACAGAGAGAGATGAAGAGAGCTGGTTGTGAAGTCTTTAGTGGTGCCCCAACGGTCAGACAGACTGCGAGGACAGAGAGAGATGGAGAGAGCTGGTTATGGAGTCTTCAGTGGTGCGCCAACGGTCAGACAGACTACGAGGACAAGGAGAGAGATGGAGAGATCTGGTTGTGAAGTCTTCAGTAGTGCCTTAACTGTCAGATAGACTACGAGGACACAGAGCGAGATGAAGAGAGCTGGTTGTGAAGTCTTCAGTGGTGCCCCAACGGTCAGACAGACTGCGAGGACAGAGAGAGATGGAGAGAGCTGGTTGTGAAGTCTTCAGTGGTGCTGCAATGGTCAGACAGACTACGAGGACAGAGAGAGATGGAGAGAGCTGGTCGTGAAGTCTTCTATGGTGCCCCAACGGTCAGACAGACTACGAGGACGCAGAGAGATAGAGAGAGCTGATTGTTAACACTTCAATGGTGCTCCAACGGTCAGACAGACTACGAGGACAGAGAGAGAGGGAGAGAGCTGGTTGTGAAGTCTTCAGTGGCGCCCCAATGGTCAGATAGACTATGAGGACAAGGAGAGATGGAGAGAGCTGGTCGTGAAGTCTTCTATGGTGCCCCAACGGTTAGACGTACTACAAGGACAGAGAGAGATGGAGAGACCTAGTTGTGAAGTCTTCAGTGGTGCCCCAACGGTCAGACAGACTATGAGGACAAGGAGAGATGGAGAGAGCTGGTTGTGAAGTCTTCAGTGGTGCTGCAATGGTCAGACAGACTACGAGGACAGAGAGAGATGGAGAGAGCTGGTCGTGAAGTCTTCTATGGTGCCCCAACGGTTAGACGTACTACAAGGACAGAGAGAGATGGAGAGAGCTAGTTGTGAAGTCTTCAGTGGTGCCCCAACGGTCAGACAGACTATGAGGACAAGGAGAGATGGAGAGAGCTGGTTGTGAAGTCTTCAGTGGTGCCCCAACCGTCAGACAGACTACAAGGACAGAGAGAGATGGAGAGAGCTGGTTGTGAAGTCTTCAGTGGCGCCCCAACGGTTAGACGTACTACAAGGACAGAGAGAGATGGAGAGAGCTAGTTGTGAAGTCTTCAGTGGTGCCCCAACGGTCAGACAGACTACGAGGACAGAGAGAGAGGGAGAGAGCTGGTTGTGAAGTCTTCAATGGCGCCCCAATGATCAGATAGACTATGAGGACAAGGAGAGATGGAGAGAGCTGGTTGTGAAGTCTTCAGTGGTGCCCCAATGGTCAGATAGACTATGAGGACAAGGAGAGATGGAGAGAGCTGGTTGTGAAGTCTTCAGTGGCGCCCCAACGGTCAGGTAGACTACGGGAGTGATGAGAGGAGAATGCTGGAGAGGCGCGGTGCTGAAGCAGTTAATATGGATTATTAGACTGTTGTTCAGAAAAAACATGTTTGGTGCATTAAACATGAACACATGCACGTGCATACTCTCATAACGCACGTACCAGCCGGCTGCTGTCAATAACTCAAAAATTATTACGGGACGAGGATGGTATTATTTTGATGCCCGTCAGCAGGCGCCGCGGAATTTGCATTTAAAACATTTTATCATAAACCAGATTTTAGATATTATTCAGAACACCTGACGTGTTCAGAAAAACCACAGCGCAGTAAGCTCCTTAGTTGACAAAAATGGTAATTTTTTTGTGTTGCGTTTTATTGTTTTTTAATACACTGATTTGATTCGGAGAAATAACGGTTTGTTTTCGTTCACCCTATGTCTGTCTCTCTGCGTGGCTGTATCTGGTTCTGTGTGTTTGCGTGTGTGCACACTGGTCTGATGGCGGCTTTGTGCACTTTGGCTTTCAGTCTCACTCGTCTGTCGCCTCCTCTCCTGAAACGTTCATCCGGTTGTTCCATCCACACATACTAAAATATGTGTATGTATATATCTAGATATGGAAAGGATGGTATGGAAAAAAACTTTTGTTTGCATTTGACTATAAATATATGACACAATTTACATAGTTTGTTTAACTTTCACGCACCGTAATCCATTAAGCACCTTCAACGTAACCCGTCTCTGATTTGTGTATCTGGCTGTGTTGGATGCTCGAGTCTTGAAGTGAGAAGATTAATGTTGTCAATAAAAAAGCAATATCGATGAATGCTGGTGATGGATGCTGCTCGCCTCGGGAGGGCGCTTTGCTGCGAGCGGGTCCAAGCCCATCTGTAAATCAATGCTGACACACCACATCATTCATTCATTAGTCTGGGCTTGTCCCAAGGCATTTTTTGGAATAACAACTTTGTTTATGTCGAAGCTGAGAAGTTGTAGTAAGCCTTCATATTGCAGTAAATCGTGAATCGTGGTCATCCTGGCATGATCACCAAATGAAAACAGATTGTAAAGGACCAACTTTTTTTCATGTCTTACAGAGCTAATAAGAATATGGACTTTGTACATCTTAGTGTAGCTAGACAGAATTCTCACTGTCATAGTCCCAGCGTCTCAGCAATCGGTGTGGAACATTTGCAAACCGGTCTCTCTCTTTGGGCCAGGCGTAGTGACCATCTGCATGCAAAATCGTGCCTGCATGGAATAATTCTCATTTTTGCCAGCGCATGGTGTAGAATTGTAGACAGCCTCAGAATTCATTAATTAATCTGTCTTTGTCGAAAGGCATTTTTTGAAAAACAAAACTTGGTTTATGTCGAAGCAGGCGGTAAGAAGTAGTATGACCTGTTCTACATATTGCAGTAATTAGACAATCCTGAAACACTCACCAAAAAAAGTGGTTATGAAGGTGACTTTTTTCATGCTTAGCAACAGCAGTTTTCTTCTTCAGCCCACATTTGAGCCCCATCTGCCTGTACATAGTCCACCCCCCACACACGGAGCTGTCTCTGTAAATTAACCTGGCAAGCCAGAACCAACGACTTTTGCTAGCACAGACTCCCTGTAAATATATCCCTTTCTGGACTGACTGATCAGAAGTATTGCCGCACTACTAAGATCTATATACTATTATTGGACCTTATGTTTCTTTGTTGTTTCAAGAGTCTCTTGCACCATTTACCAAGGAAAAAATACTAGTCTGTGAACTTGTCTCATTGACAATGGCAGTACGTTTGATTCAGATTCTGATAAGGAGAGAGAGAGAGAGAGAGATAGAGGGAGGGAAGGAGAGAAAGAGAAAGAGGGAGAAAGAGAGAAAGCGAGCAGGCTGGGGGAAGGAGAGAGAAAGATAGAGAGAGGGGGTGGGAGAGAGAGAGAGAGATAGAGGGAGAGCAAGGGGGAGGGAAGGAGAGAGAGTGGGGAGGGAAGGAGAGAGAGAGATAGAGGGAGGGGGGAGGAGAGAGGGATAGAAAGAGGAGAGCGGGACAGAGGGAGAGAGAGGGGAGGGAAGGAGAGCGAGAGAGAG
>OMKY01233777.1:0-12899 GCA_900302395.1 Bregmaceros cantori | reverse complement strand
GTTAAATGTAGCAAAGTACTAACTCCTTGTTTGGACTTTTTCTTTTAATGTGGAATATCCAGAGATGGCAAAAGTACCGGGATTTCTTACTTGAGTAAGAGTAAAATACATTTGTAAAAAAACAACTCGAGTAAGACTACAAATATATTTTTGAAAGTAAAAAGTACATGCTCTAAAATGTACTCAAAAGTATTTTTTAAAGTATAAAGTAAGTACTACAAATAAAATTGTATGTAAAATGCATTTTTTCAATGTTAGTTTGTCAATGTTATTGCTCGAATAAATTAACAACTAGCCTAATGTATCTTATATCTCGGGACTAAATGAAATCCACTTATTAACTGGGACTGTACTGACTGTACATCAGCGCTCCCTACTGACTATATTAGTCAGTATAGACGTTAACCTACCCCGTCAATGCAAAAAAAAAAGTAACGAGCCTGTTTTGGTAAAAGTAAGGAGTAGAAGTACAGATATTTTTGTTAAAGATGTACTCACTACAAGTAAAAAGTAATCGCAGAAAAAAGTACTTCTAAAAGTACAGATACTTGAACATTTTACTTAAGTACAGTACTTGAGTATTTGTACTTCGTTACTTGCCATCTCTGGGAATATCTGATGTGGCCTAGCCTCACCCCGATACTGCCTCCAACGGGCCCCGTGTCATTTAAGTTTCAGACCTCTGCTCTACAGCCAGGGTTGGAAAGGTTCATTTTAAAAAGTAATCCCTTTCAGTTACAAGTTACTCATGAAATGTTTTAATCATTAACATAATCCCACTACCCCATTTTAAAACTAATGGAGGGATTACTTTCAATTACGTAAAGACCTGAATATATAAAAACAACAATTTTATGCATTCCAAAGATTTAATTCTGTTTTGATGGATCTCACTGCTGTCATATCGTAGTGTGCGTGGTCCCTTATGAAAGGGATCCTGCTGCATGCACAAGTCAAAACAATGGCCTTGGAACGGAACTTGGATTGTGAAAGTGGATGTAATCCACTATTCGAGGCAAATGGTACTGTAATCTAGATTACATATTTTAAAATGTAGTTGAAAGGGACTGTGTTACTATTTTTGTAATCTGTATACTGTAATCTGATTACATGTAATCCGTTGATACTCAGCCCTGTCTACAGCATGTGGATGTCTGATGATGAGATTGAACGTAAGATCAGAGGAGAAATATGTTTTACCTAGCCTGTCAAGCTAGAACCAAATAGTCCTCCTAGCATCGCTTGCGGCGATCCGGTCCGGTCTGGATTAAGCAGCACAATGATTGCTGTCCACGTTCAGGCAATCCAATCAGTGCCCCGGTAAGGCGGGCCTCCACGCCACTTGTCACGCCTTCTGCGCAGTGATTTGACAACATTTGATTGGCACGCCTTTCTTTGAACCTGCTCCCTCCAGACTAGAGCTGCAACCGATTAATCGATTAATCGATGATAATCGATTATTGAAATAATCGCCAACTAATTTGATAATCGATTAATTGGCAGCAATTAATCGTTTCAAGGTTTGGCCTATTCTCCGCTCAAACGTGTTGAAAATGTTGTTCCCAATGTAATTTTTCTAGTGTCAAGGCCCCAATACAATAAAGACAACATGTAAGCTTGCGTGGAAGCCCAATATGTTATAATTTAGCCTGGAAGAGTAGGCTCTTTCATGCTATTACTATAAAATGGAGATAGCAAAACAGCAAAATAATATTAACATTGCAAACTATTAATAATGTTTCTAAATCATAATTCATGCTAATAATCGTTCCGATTTTAAAGGGAAAGTGAACCGATTAATCGCCAGTAAAAATGGCTGATTAAGCGATTAACAAAATAATCGTTAGTTGCAGCCCTACTCCAGACCAAAAAATTGTTCTAAACGTGTGCGATGCATGGATAATTCGTTTGTTCTTGTTCGCCAGGCTATGCTTTACCAGAACTGGAATTTCTCCTCTGTGACTGGACCTGTTACAATCAAAGCCACAAGCAAAAAAAAAAACAAATGTTGTGTGTGTGTGTGTGTCTCTGCCTTAACAAGTGACGGACTGCCGTGCAGGACCCCACAAGGAGATGAGAGAGAAGACATTTTGACAGCTGTACAGGTTTTCAAATGTGTGGATACCGCTGCTGTGCACATGAAACTCAAAGTGACTTGAAGTGAAATGAATGAATTCATAATGAATCATGTGAATTTCTATGAATATTGAATGAATGTTAAAACAAATTCATGAATTGTATTCATTTGTAATTTCCGCTCATCTATCATGCCTTTGAAGCATTTTTTTTCCACTTTCATCCACTATCAAAAGTAACGTTTCCCGCATTTCTTCAGTTGGTGAATCAATGAATGATGGAGACATGATAATGTAGAAAAATATAAGTACATTATCTGGAATGTAAGTGTAACTTGTGTGTCCGAGCAGTGCATCATGTTTTTTCATTGTATACGGGCGACATCTGCCTGATTTTCCCAGACCAAATGTAGCGTCTAGCAATGTGCGTGGACAATGCGTTCTTTATCCCAGTTTATAATTTAATCCCGTCACTATCTCTCTCAACGAAGAATGAAAAACAGCGATTGCGCCCAAAAAATATCTTGGGGAAAAAAAAACAAAAAAAAACATCTTTGCGATATCAAAGTTCAGTGAAAAACCCATTCTACACAGCCATGAGCATGATCACAGGCAGAATGGCACTCAAATTAAATGGAAAATGCACGAAGAACAAATAAGTCGGCACTCGGCACCTAAGGGTTAACATGCTAATGCTAATGTAACTACAACATAATCTCTGCATCAAGCATCCTGTTCATCAGCCCTGCAAAGAAATGACATTTTCTTTAGAGTTTTCTAAACAATTCGATCCAGTGGCCCTCGAGCTGCTCGTCAATAACTGCATTTCAACTGCAATTTTAAGATGTTTAAGATGTTTCCAAAAAAACCCTGTGCGTTAACTTTGCGTTTAACTTGTAACTGTGGTAGACTCTCACTACGTGGGTCACCTTGTACAAGAAAAGGACATGTCCCAGCAAAGCCAGGGGTTCGACTCAGCACTTTGCGTGTTCCTCAGCAAAACGCAGGTGTGGAATGCAGGCAAAAACTCAACATGGATCAGTTTATCCTGGATAGACCTCGCTCTCGAGTTCTCACTGGAAACATTTAAGAAATGTTAACTTATTGCTGGATTTGCAGTATACATGTGTGTAACTTACATGGTGCGCTTTGGCCACTCTTTTAAGCAGTTATTCATGTACACACCGCTTTTACTCAACAGCAGGGGTGGCCCGTGGACACCTTAACTCATTCAGTGCCAAAGACACGTTATCAAATTTTTTTTGTGGCTGTGTGCCAGACGCGTTATCGCAATATGTTGACTAATCTCTTCCTGATTTGAGGCGGACACGGCCGCAGCCGTGTTTCAACGTGGGGCTGCGCCCAAGCGAAGTCCCACCCTCGACTGGTGAGGTTGACATCATGATGCGTTTGCCCAGCGCACTGGGTGCAAATATATACAGTGTTGCCTCGACTTGGAGATAGTTTGATTAACCTCTTCCTGATTTGAGGCGGACACAGATTTGAGGCGGATGTCACACACCCAAACAGGAAGGTATGTATCAACCCGGCTAACATCAGGGAAGAACATATTCCAGTATCAATTTTTGTTGAAGTTTTCCTTTTAACAAAACGTATAACTTAGTGCAGTGGTTAGCACATGGACATTGCGGAACACAGAACTATGGAAATAAAACTTGAGATGTTTTGCTGTTGTTTTTTATTCTCCTTTTATTGGATTATTGCTTCAGTTTTTTTTCTTCCCATGCCCTTGCACCCCCCTCACTGCACAGGACAATAAATGATTGACTTAGTCACTCAACTTGCACAGCGTAAAACAGTACTAGAGTGCATGTTTGTTTTTGACAATTCACCACCGCACATAGCCGAGCTGTGAAGAACCACCCTGTCTGTGTGTTAAAAAAAGCATTAAAAATTCGCAATGCTTTTCAGATCCCTGTAGCGCTAACAGAACACGCTAACTGTATAGACTGTAAACTTTAAAGCCTGGCAATCCAGAACAAATGAATCGTCCACACATTGCACGCGTATAGAACCATCATTTGGTCTGGAGTAAGCAGGTTTCAGAAGTTATCAAATCACAGCGCAGTAGGTGTGACAAGAGGCCCACATGCCGAGTTGAACAAAGCCCGCTTTAACGGGGTGCTGACTGGATCGCCCAAATGTAGACGAGCAATTCTGATCTGAATTGTTGGGCTGCTTAATCCAGAACCACTGGACCGCCCCATCGCTAGCGATGCATGAACGATTTGTTGCCAGGCTAAAACCTTTAGACTCCACAACCAGCACATTTTTGTGGTAAACACTTTTTCTTTTTTTAATTTTGAGCTAATGATACAGAATCGTCAAATAGGTCAACAATAGAATCATCATACTCCTCAAGAAACCTCACCAACATGGAGAATTAGTCTCCATCGAACTCATGTAACATGGGTAATTGTCCAGAAATCCTGTTGATTCCTAGCATGCAAAATAGTGGACACGCAATGAGGCGCCAAGGGGCACTGTAGAGTGTACACCAATATACAGTAACTCGAAAGAAAACCAACATGATTGTAGACCTTGAAAGATGGGGCATCAAAACCTAGCAAAGGATACAATGCATCATTCGCAGCACCACTGGAACCTGAACAATTTGAGCAAACAACGGGTTTGTCCTACGATTAACCCATAATGGCCCACAAGGCAGTGCTCCTTCAGTCACCACAAATCTTACAAATATGTCCATATTTTACATTTGTCCGACCATCGGAGCAACGGGCTGCCACCATCGCCGGATCGTCCATGCACATGGAGTCACTGCATTATCAGGGGTGGCTTGTGCCGTAACACAGCGCAAAGTTTCTGAAGTACACCGGATGTCAGGAATGCGGCAAACAATGCACACAAGACGCAGGTGTTCACCGACTAGGCTCTGCTGGGATTGGCCGAACTCTTGCCTTCGTATCCATACAGGAAGGTGGCGCCGATTACCAGGACAGCGCCCAGGAAGAACACGCTGCAGTAGGGGAAGCACAGCTCAGGTAAAAACAGTCTAGACATAACCAGAAATCTCTGTAGTAATCATCACAATAGGGCTGTTGCACTGATGTCACGGCTTGAAGGCGGCAGGCATTATGGAGATAGCATCGTGGTGAGACGAACAGGCAGATAGCGATATTTGCATAAGATTTTCCGTTTAAAAGTCCACAATTTTTGATTTATCCATGGTAATATGCTATCAATCGTCAGCAGATGGCAGCCTAACTAAGTCATTGTACAGGTCCGTCTCAAAAAGAAGAATATTGTGATAAAGTTCATTATATTCTGTAATGTACTGGTAAACATTAGCCTTTCGTATATTTTAGATTCATTACACATAACTGAAGTAGTTCAAGGATTTTATTGTTTTAATATTGATGGTTTTGGCAGAAAAAGTAAAGAAAAACCAAAAATGCCCATCTCAAAAAATTAGCATATCATGAAAAAGTGCTCTAAAAGAGTTATTAATGTAATCCCTTGAATCAACAAATTAACTCTAAACACTTCACAAGATTCCTGGGGCTTTTAAAAACTCCCAGTCTGGTTCATTACTCAAAACCGCAATCATGGGTAAGACTGCCGACCTGACTGAATAGGCCATTCCCAGAGTGCTGTATCAAGGCACCTCAATGGGAAGTCTGTGTGAAGGAAAAAGTCTGGCAGAAAAAGTTGCACTACCCAAAGAGGTGACCAGACCCTGAGTAGGATTGTGGAGAAGGACTGATTCCAGACCTTGGGGGACCTGCGGAAGCAGTGGACTGCGTCTGCAGTAGAAACATCCAGAGCAATCTTGCACAGGCGTGTGCAGGAAATTTCTCTTTTGAAAAGAGGCAGAAGCGCCTATTGTAAGCAACTATTGGAAGCACCGATGAATGGTTGAATGGAATGATTGAATGTTGCACTTGAAAAGATGAGCTAGTTTGCAAGATGAAAAAATTGGAAGATATGGGGCATATTTTATACTTATCTAGAGTGGACAGGCCACAATGGACATTCCAGAACTTTACAAGGGTAATGGTACGCAGACTAGGGAACTATATTCTTATTCAAAGGACCTTTTATATAAACTGAGGAACTGTGCACAAACTGTGGAACATTACTCTACACATTCTAATAGAGCTCTCCACAAAATGAGGAACTTGACTCCAACTGAGCTCTACACAAAATGAGGAAGTCTATTCATATGGAACTCCACACAGATGAGAGAGCTCCTCACTAATGAATGTTACTCTAACTGAGGAACTTGACTGCAATTTTATGTTGCCCACTTGTCTGTCGGATTGAATTTTTTTTTCTCTTCATTTTCTTTCTCTGTATGTGTCTCTTTCTATAATATATAAAAATGTTGATAAAAATACGTTTGAAAAAAAAAAAAAGGTTGACTTTTTTGTATTAAAAACACATTTATTTCATTGGTCAGGTGGAATATGCTAATTATTTGTTTTTTCTTTACTTTTCTGCCAAAACCAACAATTTTAAAACAATAAAATCCATGAACTATTTCAGTTATGTGTAATGAATCTAAAATATATGAACGGCTAATGTTTATCAGTACATTACAGAAAATAATGAACACAATTATCACACATTATCACAATATGCTAATTTTTTGAGAAGGACCTGTATTTACCTCAATACAATGGACAAGAAGAGGTAAGGTGCACCACTTAACCGTACGTTTTAGGGCTACAGCTAACGATTATCTTAATAGTTGAATAGTTGCCAATTATTTAAACGATTAATCGACTAATCGGTTGGATAATTTTTCCTTTAAAAATACCCCAAATTTTTATAGCAAGCAACAATTACGAGAACTTAATCTTGTCAACTTGAAATGTAGTCAAATTTGGTTATTCTTCACCACACGATTTGCATGAATTCCTTCATATTTTCAGCAAAAAACTGCAGACAATAACAATGATTCCTTTCTTTCTGATTATCGATTATTAGATTAGTTGTCGATTAATTTCATAATCGATTAATCGACTAACAGTTGCAGCCCTAGTACGTATACTTCACCGCATGTGCTACCCCCGAAATGCCTGCCGCTGTGACGCCACTGTGCACCAGCCCCATAAAGATGTCAAAATATGGTTAACTTTGTCAGGTGTTGTGAACTAGGGGATTACTGAACTTTATTCGATACAAATTCTCAGCTTTATTCAGGATCAGCAGGAAAGGGGTGAAAAAGGGGGACCGAACATGTGGCCGATCCAGAACATGCCCACACAGCAAGTGAATACCATCTTGGATAGGTGATCATGTGATGTTGAGTGCCCTAAATGGCTGCCTCACAGCTGTAAGCCGTTCTATGAATTGCCGTTCCCATGCCTACAACTTTTGAGATCAGCGTGACATCGGCCAAGATGATGATTTGTATAACACAATATTACACAGGGACGCACACTCTAACCACTCCGCCACTGCGCGTCCCTGTGTAATTTTGTGAGACCATAGGTCGAGCAGTGCCGCAGGTTCAAATCCCCTGTCCGGCTTTTCTGCAATGTCTCCCCGCCCGCCTCTTCTGATTTAATCCCGTCACTGTCTCTCTCAATAAAGAATGAAAAAGGGTGCTTATGCCCAAAAAATAAATTAAAAAAAGAAATAACATAACGCTTGTTGGTCTGGGGTGCAAAAGTTCTATGACTCTTTCCACCTAAAGTCATCATTGTCCATTAGTATAGACCCGAGTTACCAAGCTATAGTGACAAAAAAAATCCATCAATATGTTGCGTGTCTCCGTTGCTGTGCAACCAACAGCTGACTGTGGCTCTATAAACAATCACAAGTTAACACAATGCTTGGCTAACAAACACACATGTAGCTCATACACAGCATCAGCAGGCCATTAAGGCTGAATGTTCTATCGTTTTGGACCAAAAACCAGAAATCAAAGACGACGTGATTTCAGTTTTGTCAAAACTTTGGGTTTTCTCCATGCATAATGTCTGTGTAGAAAGGCTCTGTGTCAATATATTTAAAAATTCAAATGAATACAGCCGTCCTTTATAGACGGCCACGGACGGTGTGTTGAAGGGATAAGAGCCGTGTAGACTACATGCAACCATGGAATGCGCGCAAAGCTCAGGAATGAAATGCTCAAAGTCTGTGACACCCAATCGGATGTCATGAAGCTGTGGCATCACAGAGTTGTAGTAAAATACATTTTGTGTAGTGCGTCATCTACCTGGTGGGCTCAAAATCATTGAGCCAGCAGTAGGAGATGAGTGTGGACAGGATGATTGATAGGGATGTAGCAAATCCTTTCAGGATGTTGTCAGCGTACTTGATGACCGCCGCAATGACCAGACCACCCAGCGCCTAAATACACACACACACACACAGACAGACGCACACGTACAGACACACACACACAGTATATGATGCACCCACGCCATTCATGCAGATGTGGGCACTTGTACTGATGTCAGGTCGCGGACCGGGCTTCGGCCCAAACCCCGGGTGGTGTGTGGGTCGGGAGAGGCGGGGGCCGGCCACGCCACCGGGCAAATTACAATCATTTAATTCACAGGAAAGAAAACTCCGTCTCGCCCCCTAGTGGCGTATTCGCCCGAGCTAGTATACCAACGTAAAAATGACCAGACGCTCCCAAACTTTAAAAATAGATTAACGGCGGTATTTCTAATAACGCCCGATAATAATTTTATATTAACGCAATGCGTTAACGCATTAACGTGCCCAGCAATAATTTAACCAAGAACTTTGGACATGCCCTATGCACTAAAGGTAGTGCACCAAGTACGCCATTTCAGACGCAGCTTATGTGCACCAAAAAGCATGAGTCTATGCCACACTTACCTGCAGTGCCACCACAGTCCAGGTGAGGGAGTTGTAGCCTTGAAACATCCCGTACTCTCGGACCCGTTCACCATCATATGCCCACATGCCGCACAGGCCGAAGACCAAGCCAAACAAACCTGGAACACACCACAGAAGTCTGTAAAACACCAGACAAGCCTCTGGCACATGACCAGGGCTGCACGGCTTTTCTCAAAAATGTACAAATATATATTTTTAACTCAACTTCATTAATTTTTTTTTTTTTTTTTACAACGCAGACCTTCCATTTACTGTCACTAACAAGATGAAGAGGCGCGTGAACAGTAAAGGTGCAGGCTCAATGTGTGTGTAAGCCTACAAGGCGTCAAAACGCAGTGCTTTCACTTTCAAGACCGCGAGCGGATGAAGACAAGACTTCAAAGCTTTTACATTTAAAGTCCATAATCACACACACAAAAAAAAGTATGTCCTTTCCCATGTGTTTTCTGGATGAACCGCATTGCGCACCTTTGCGGTGTTCCCACCGCGGTTTATCAACTATTGTAATTTATCATTCAGCCTTACATGACCAAGCATCTGCAACACATCAAACCAACCTTTACGCCACACCACATACAAGCCTACAAAGTCTTCAGTATTGCATTGTGTTTACCATGCTACACACACACATGCCCAATCCTGCCCGAAGACTAGCATGAATCATTGGAATACAATAGACCCATCTATAATAGCAAAACACATTATTATTGCTGCCATTCAACTCTTATTAGTGATGTTGGCCAAGCGCATTGTGGAAGAATAGAGCTGAATCTACAAAATGACAAGTACGAAATGTCTCACCAGGGCCTATGTGCTCGCTCTGTTGTGCAGTCGGTAAGACATCCGTTCTCCTCCCTTCGCCGAGCTTCCTGCAATCTATTCCCCTCGAACTCTCTCGTCCCACTTTCAAATCTAACCCTGTCAATATTTTTTTGGTGGTTGTCGTTTTGGCCGCACACATTCATGAGGCATGTATTTGTGTGACAGGATAGATCACAACTCGCATACTTGTGTGTGCCTGATCATTTCCACATATGCACAAGTGTACAGTCTGTTGCTTTCTCAATATTATAACCTCTATACCATGAGGGATAGAGGTTGTATATTTTTTATCTAAAAAAAAAACCAAAAAGATCAAATCAAATCCAATATGCAAATCCATATCGGCCATATAGCCCTGCATTATTCATCATTTAGACTGTGTACCAGCACAGTCCACAGATGAGCGTAGACGAGGGTGCTGACAGAGCACACTCTCCAGATCAGAGAGGATAAAAATAAAACACAATGTTTAACACCAGCAGGGGGCCTCACCAGGAACCGCTGACCACACACTTGGAGCTCAGGGCAGAACAGCTACACATGAAAATATCACTAGACTGTCTCATAGACACTCAGCTACACATGAAAATATCACTAAACTGTCTCATTATTCAGCTACACATGAAAATATCACTAGACTGTCTCATAGACACTCAGCTACACATGAAAATATCACTAAACTGTCTCATTATTCAGCTACACATGAAAATATCACTAGACTGTCTCATAGACACTCAGCTATACATGAAAATATCACCAGACTGTCTTTTGTATATGCACAGTAGTTAACATTCTACCTAGTTAAATGTTGTATAGGGTTGACCACCGAGACACTTAACTATGGCTGCAACTAACGATTATTTTGATTAATCGCCCATTTTTACTGGCAATTAATCAGTTCATTTTTCAATTAAAATCGGATGGCTTATTACTGTGACTCATTCACAGTTTGCAATATTAATATTCCAAAAAAATTTCCCCAGATCAAATTGCTCATTCTATTTAAATGATTCAAGTAATTTCAGTGAATGGAATATCCATCAGTTTCTGTTGATGGGTTTTAATTAAAATTATTAATACTGTACTTTATTTAGTTGAGTAATCCACTCACTATTAATGGGATTTGAGAATATTTTTCATTGTTTCGTTCACCCAAACCCTCAAATAAGTATGAACCACTAGTTTCTGAATGACACATCGTGTCCTGGTGGAGTTAGCCTTATGGTGTGTTTGCATTGGAGCTCGTTGGCGGTTGTCATGGGCAGCGCAAAACTCGAAATATGTGCTCGTTCCAGCGGTGTTTCAATTTGAGTCACCACTCGTGACAAAAAGCGCGCCTAGGAATGGTTAGCGTTAGATCGGATACCTCCTTTAAACGTCATAAGCATCCGATCCAAATAGGTGGAAGGGAAGGCGCATGCAGGCAGAGACTCGCGGAGCTGAAAGAATTGCATGGCGTTATTAATTCTTCACAAACAGAAGGGGAGATAGGGCACCATGCAGAGCACTCATCCGGCAGATGGCCGTGTGTGGTTCCCCAACGGGAGAGCAGTGGGAGAGGGCAGGGGAGCTGCGCTGCTCTTGCCCGATGCTGCAAGCTCCAACCACATACTGCCCTGCCCCGCACCCACTGGACGAGTGCCCTGCACAGCTCTCGGGGCCAGTCCGCCGGGCACAGCGCTAGAACATAGCGGTGTGTTTCCAATGGAAACCCACCATTTGAGAGCTGGTAAAAACAGATGGCTTTTGCAGTGGCAATGTCTTCCAACTTGTACATAGTTGGAACAAGTTTGACAATATTTTGTAAAGCACTTTGCGCATCGTGTTGGACTACCATCGCGTTGAATTATCGTCATAACCTCGTTTTAGCTTCATTCACGCAGTCGGGAGTCTTGGGACAGAGGGCTGCACCACTACGGTTGGAACAGCGGCGGAGAAAGAGCCGGGCCGGGGCGGTCTACGCAGTCGTCAATTACAAATATTCTCCAAAGTCATCCGAGGTGCACGGGGACACGGCAGTGTTCCACGAGTGATCTGCTTGCGGGCAGCGGGTCTGCTAGCAACGGGGCCGAGAGGGCCGAGCACCTGTAGCAGCCCCAACGGCCGCACCACTAGCAGGCCCACCGGCCGCAAGTTTAGCACCCGCGGAACACCGCAATGTAGCTGCACAGATATGGCTCAAACTCAGGTGTTGATGGAATGAGAGCAGAACGATGCAGGGAGGATGACTTCGGACAATATTTATAATTAACAAAGGCGTAGAACGCCCGGTTCTTTTTCCGTCACCGTCCCCTGACGGGCGCCTACGTTACAACGCAGAAGATATAGTGGTCAAAATTATAATTAAAAATATTATTATTAGTGGATGGCTTGCAGCATGATTGCGGCATCTCATGATGAAAAAATACATAATCCGTGCATCTATCTAATGAGATGTTGCCCCCTACTGCCCAAATGATGTATAACGGTAGACTATGGGTTAATCGATTAATTGGGACCATTCCTAATACGTACAGCAGTAGTTAACATTCTACTTAGTTGAATGTTGTATATGTTCTACCTAGTTGGATGTTGCGTATCCACACACTCTGCTTGCTCTCCTTGAGGATTTTCTCAAAGTAGACGCCGGCGAAGCCGCTGGACACACACGCCACCAGCACAGCGGCCACACCCACCAGGGGAGAGCCCGGAGACTCCTTCACCTCGGCCGAATCAGACGGCCACTGCAACACAGCAGGACATGCTGCAGCATTAGTACTGCATAGGACTAAAACTAATGATTAGTTGTCGATTATTAAAACCATTTGCGACTAAATGGTTAGATATTTTTCCTTGAAAAGATCCCCAAAATATTCACGCCGACACAGAAGTTAATCTTATCAACTTGAAATTTCGTCAATTTTGGTTCATGTTAGGCAACAAATGTACAACAATCAAGTTACTTGCTCAGATACAAACTTATTGCAATTAATGTATGTGCTTGTATGTTGATGCTTTTCTTCATATTCATGCTTTTTTCTTAATACTTTTGAATACTGTTGAGTGGTTATAGACCATGCTCCCCGGACAATACGGCCGAGCAGTGCTATGGGTTCTAATCACCTCTCCGGCTTTTCTGCAATGTCCCCCCCCCCAACCCCC
>OMKY01233765.1:0-12905 GCA_900302395.1 Bregmaceros cantori | reverse complement strand
CTTCTTTCTTCATGCCAGCTCGGAAACATTTGGTGAGTCTGCAGGATCGACACTGGTTCCTTTTATCCTTGTCAACAATGCACTGTCGGCTGAACCTGCCACACACAAACACGCACATGCCCACGCGCACACACATGCACCCACACGCACACACCCACGTACACACAAGAAAAAGGCACACACATGTTTGAATTCTGGATTCAAATTTAGCACAGGGGCCCCCCTCCGAAACTCAGAGGTATTGGTTCAGACAGTCGTCGGCCCTTTGCAAACACCCCCGGTTATCAACAGTTACGGCGGAGGTGGAGGTTGAGACACTGGGCTTTTGCCTTCCGTGAGGCTGGTCTCTTTCAGGCTCTTGTCATGATGCTTGTCGCATTTGCTGGATGCCCCGGGGAAATCTTATACACAACACATAAGCCATCAAGAAGATGGATCTGAATGGCAACTGTTGCTTAGCATTATTATTGACTTTAGTCTGGGTGCAGTGAAAAGTACTCTGGCTTCAGCACTAAAAATCCATGCCACATATTTATTTTAACACTTTCCAAAGCTATATGCCCTAGACACCTCCTCAGCAGTGTAATGAGAAGCAGAGATGGCAAGTAACAAAGTACAAATATTCAAGTACTGGACTTGAGTCGTTTTTTTCATGTATCTGTACTTTTAGAAGTACTTTTTTTCTCTGAAGACTTTTTACTTGTACAAGTACATTTGGATCAGTGTACTTTGTAGCCGTGCTCAAGTCATTTTTTCACAAATGTACTTTACTCTTACTTAAGTAAGAAATTTGAGTTCTTTTGCCATCTCTGATGAGAAGTGACAACACCGGTTCAGAGTGCCCAACTGGACATAAAACCTGGCAGAACTCAATTTGCTACCAATGCGTCGTGGTTTGCGCATCTTTCATGGCACCCACCGCCATTGGTGCGTGAAAGTGTACATCATTTCCCGTTTGGAATTACAAGTAGAGTATTAAAAATCCCCAAAAAAACATTTTTAATCATCAGCACAAGTAGCACCAGGTTTAGCGTGATTAGGACAGGGTTTTACGTGTATACCTGCATGTGTAGACGTGGTTCTTGCGTATGGAGCGTCTGAAGAAGCCCTTGCAGCCATCACAGCTCGATGCCCCGTAATGCTTGCCGGTCGCCTTATCCCCGCAGATGGTGCAGTTGACACTCAGCACGTCCGAGCCAACCAGGCATGGCTCTGCAGGCATGCTTTCTAAAATAACCATTAAAGTTGCAGTTTATATGTGATACAGGTGAAGACATGTTGTGTATAAGCTAATGTAAAGGAACTTTATTGAGTCACACATAAATGTTCAGTGAAATTCTTCCTCCGAATCTGACCGTTGCCTGTCTTATGATATCAGCATTGTTGTCACAGTTACTTGTGGAAAGTAATCTGATTAATGACTTTTCTTCTTAAAACTAAAAACTCAGAGTCACTGAGTTCAAGTTATTTTATATATATTTACTATATTTCAGCAAATGCTGAATGCTAACCAATCTTTAAACAGAAAAATCAACTAGTTATACCAATGCAGACTTAAATTGAGTTTTGATATTAAAGTGGCTGTCACTGAAAGAGTTAATATACAAGACCACTGAAAGGGTTAAAGTCATCTACGGCTGTACGAGAAAAAAAAGGACAAAATATATCACAACTACAAGTTTCATATTCCAAACTTTACAAATGGTGTCCATTTTTGTAATTAAGTAGAGACACCTCACCCTTTAGCTTAGGATTAATACAATTATCAATTTATATACATTTTATTCACCCATATAACTTGAAAACAGACTCGCAAAATCATTATTATCAATGTTAAAAAGGAAATATGATTTGACAATTTAAAAATAATCTGATTTCAAATAGATTTTTGCACAGCCTTTCAGTCATCCTAGCCTGGCAAGCTAGACGACCATCGCTCGCGTTACACAGCATTGGGTCTGGATTCGAGGGGATCACAAAAAGTCAGATATGGCAAATCCAGTTCCAGAAAGTAAAAATCCAGCCATGTTTTGGCTTCTACCTGTGCACTGCAAATAGCAGCTGCTCCTAATTAGAGAAGCTCTTCAGTTGGGTTGATCTGCTAATCAGTGACACCTGTTTGCAGTGCATTTCTGCGCTGGGTAGAAGCCAAAATGTGGCTGGACTTCTACTTTCTGGAGCTGGATTTGCCATCTCTGCAAAAAGTTATCCAATCACAGCACAGTTGGAGCGAAGCCTGGACGATTCTTTTGGTATGGGCAGAGTAGCCGTAACAAAACTACTTAAGTAAAAATATTGTTACCTCAGCATTATTATAACTCAAGTAAAAGCAAAAAAGTAGTCATCCAAACAGTTACTCAAGTAAAAGCAAAAACGTTACTTAAGTAGTGAAAGTACTGAGTAACAATAAAATTCTCATTTCAAAATGTAATTGAATACCACTTGTTGATTTACAAATTTACAATCCCCGAAAACACCCTCGCTTTTAATATCCTCCTGGAGACAAAAATATAGAGAGATCGAGAGAGAGAGAGAGAGAGAGAGAGAGAGAGAGAGAGAGAGAGAGAGAGAGAGAGACCGCTCTAGAGTGAGAGAGATATGATGTCAACATATGGGCCAACAGTTCCCAACGGTTGTCGCTAAAGGCCAAGTTAATGTAACGAGCAGCAAATTGCTGACATCTCAGTAAAAAGTAGTTTTTTAACTCAAATTTACTCAAGTAAAAGTAGAATGTAACTTGTGAAAAATGTACTCCAAAAGTAAAAAAGTACACAAGAATATTGTAACGGACTAAATGTATTATAAAATGCATTAGTGCTCATCTCTGGAGAGGTGTCACTCAGAGTGAAAGGTGACAGCGATACGTGTAGGCGCAGTAAAACCAACCCATGAGGCGCCCCTTGTGATGTTTTACAGCGTGTGGTGGCAGAGCACCAAACAAGCTTGTTGTTTTGTGAATGACTGTTATCTTGACCATGTTCATTTTCCCAATTCGTTATCGCTGACACGCTATCACCTGTGAGGGTCTTATCTGACCATGCAGTGACCCTGAATTTGTTAATAGCTCTATGCAAGGCCTAGGCATCCGAACGCGGGTCGGAGAGGATCGCTAAGTCTCAAATATTTGTGCAGATATGGGCAGAGTAGCCATAAAAAATACTTGACTAAAAGTATTGTTACTTCAGCAAAATATTACTCAAGTAAAAGTAAAAAGTAGTCATTCAAAGTGAAAAAGGTACACCACAAAAAAGTTACTTAAGTAGCGAAAGTACTAAGTAGCTTTCAGTAAAAAAAAAAAATTAAAGAAATTATTCTCTTTTCAAAAGATACAGAACGATAGAGACCGAAAGAGAGAGCCCGGGAGAGAGAGAGACCAAGAGAACGCCCGAGAGAGAGAGGGAGAGAGAGCGAGAGTGCCCGAGATAGAGAGCGCCCGAGACTGAGAGAGAGCCCAAGAGAGAGAAAGACCAAGAGAGAGAGAGAGAGACCAAGAGAGAGAGCGGGAGAGAGCACCCGAGAGAGAGAAAGAGAGATGACATCTACATATGTGCCAACAGTTCAAAGGGTGTCGCTAAAGGCCAAGTTAATGAAGCAAGTAGCACATTTCTGACATCTCAGTAAAGTAAAAGTAGTTTTTTTTCACCTCAAATTTACTTGAGTAAAAATAGAAAGTAAATAGTGAAAAATGTACTCCAAAAGTAAAAATGTACACAAAAAAATTGTAACGGAGTAAATGTAATGTGCTACTGCCCATCTCTCTATTTGTGCACTATGTTTTAGTGTTTGTGTACTGTCTTGAGTTTTTCTGTTACATTCCAGATCACTGAAAGTGCTTGGATGCTGCCCTATAAAACGGTCTAATGTGGGACACCTAAGCTCCACTGGCTCTGGCTCTCTGTGTCTAACATTAAGTTAGTTAAGTTACTGTCATCGCTACTTCAGCCAAATGTATGTGTGTCTGAGTGCAAGTATGTGCCTGTTTGCTTATTTTGTGGTTAACGTCGTATTGTTCAACGTTCTGTTTCCATAAAGCACCCTGTGTTGCTCTACAATGGAAGGTGCTATATAAATAAACTAAGTTTGAGTTTGAAATAGGAATCAGAGGGTAAAAATGAAACATTCACAATTTACAAGTGTACATTGAGACAGATGTGTTTCTACATTTTATGCATATTAGAGTGTAATATGTGTTCGCCACTGTTTGTGCCAACAACTACTAGTCACACAATCAAAATAGGGTGGATTGTCCTAATGTGACCAATTGTCTAATGTGGGACACCTAAGCTCCAGTGGCTCTGGCTTCTCCTTACACTACTGAATGTCAGTGAAACAAGGGTAAAAGCAAACTATGGCAATGTGTTTAACATTAAGTTAAACTGTTCAACACTACTTTTCACTGTCTCAACATTAGGCAACTGACTGTCCTACATTAAGAAGTTGCAAACATGGCCCACATTAGGGCAATCCACCCAATAGGTTGTAAGGTCACGGATTATACCAATTACACACTCAGTCATGAATCCTCCGGGACAACAAGAAAATAGTTTATTTATTTTTTTAATACTAAATAACATCATCTTTAAATCTAATATTACATCATTATAGTGTCGTAAAACCGTGGGTAAGTGGTCTATGGACCCATGGCTGCCACACTATTAGGCAGTATTATTGGACACTGATTGCCAAACATGAATTTAAAGAAATAAAAAGAAAATGTTATGAAACGATCCGAGAGAGATAGAGAAAGCGAAAGTGCCCGAGAGAGAGAGAAAGACCGGAAGAGAGAGCGAGAGACAGAGAGAGCAGGCGAGAGAAAGAGATATGATGTCAACATTTGTGCCAACAGTTCCCAACGGGTGTCGGCAAAGGCCAAGTTAATGTAACCAGTAGCGAATTGCTGACAAAAGTAGTTTGTTTTTTCACCTCAAATTTACTTGAGTAAAAGTAGAATGTCACTTGAGAAAAATGTACTCCAAAAATAAAAAAGTAAATGTAATGTGTTACTGACAAACATTGACCAACAATTCTGCCTGTCTGTGTGTGCATGTGTAGTTGCGTAATTATTTAAATGTCTGCCCACATGTTTAAACATAGAGGAAACTTAACCTTCGCCTGTTGGATTACATCAAGCATTGGCACTGACCCATCCAGCTAAATCAAAACACCTCATATGTTTGACAAACTCAGTCAACGCATTTATAGCCAAGTGAAATGCATACGGTATTTTTGAGAAGTGTATAATTACCTCTCTCTCTCTTTTGTTAATAAAAACATGAAATAAATAGCTTCTGAGGAGTTATGAAGCAGGAACAATTAACATTAACCTCTAAATCAAAAAGTGACCAGGTAGCTATTGTGATGACATAAGTGTGGAGAAGATAATTTAACAACCAGCACGGGCTGTACGATTTTGCTGAAAAAGAAAATCATGATTTGTGTCTTTGAAATCTCGACTTGCGATTTGTTTCCGATTTCTTGAAAAAAAGAAAAAAAAAAGGACAAAATATATCGAAATTAGAAGTTTCATATTTCAAACTTTGGACAACTCACCCGCTTAGGATTAATACAATTATCAATTTATTTAGATTTTATTCACCAATATAACTTGAAAACAGACCAGCAAAATCATTATCATCAATGATAAAAAGGAAATACGATTTGGCGATTTAACGTTTTTCCAAAATCCTTTGAACAGTATTCCAATTTCGATTTCAAATCGATTATTTGCACGGCCCTAATTACTATACGTTTATAAACTTGATAAGAAATTGTACGGAATAAAAAGCATTTCAAGTATTTTAACCTGATAAATATGGACCCTCATTGTGAGCTGCATCCAAATATCCAACACATTAGACATTACATTAGTTACAGAGCAAGAAAACAGGCATGGACGTGTTTAGCTGCTTACAGGTGAGCTGTCAGTGTGTCTGTGTGCTACTTACCACCCACTCCGTAGAGGCCCTCGGCAGCCTCAAAGCCAAGAGTGTTATAGGATGGATCCAGGCCTTCACAGTAATTGGCCACCTCCATTTCTAGCAGAGATTTATTCGGTGCCTCCACAAAGAACTTCATTCCTCTTCCTATAAACTCTCCCCTTTCCCTATCTCTCCCCGCTCCACCTGTCCCACCGCTTTCTCTCTCTCCCTCTCTCTCCCCGTCTCTCTCGCTCTCTGTCACGCTGTTGTTTCAACTTTACAAGCAAACTGCTGGCGTCGCTATCTCAAGCTAGGCACTTTGTTCCAAACTCTGCCCTACCCTTTCTCACACTGTCCTGTCTTGGGTCTGCTTGGTATCTCCTCTGCCTCCACTCTTGTTCGAGTCCCCTGATAGACAAGACCACTTAGAGTTGGGGGGAGCTGAGGTATACTGGGGGTAGGCCTGTCCCTGATTGGTTCAACTTGAGATGGGGGGGGGGAGGAGCCCAGCATGATGAACGTGACTTCACCTGCACCATCCCCCGACCTTGTTCTGTGGTTTATCAATGGGATGGAACAGATTACGGTCACCGTATCAACGTGTGCAATTTCTTTTGTGATTATTTGGGATGATATATGTGTGTGTGTGTGTGTGTGTGTGTGTGTGTGTCCTTGTCTTCTAATCTAATCATCGGCCACTGATAGGCTCAGAGCTTCACATAACAACAGCCAATAAAGGTAACTTAATTACAATAATACAACTAAGATGTTACGCAACTTGGCCCAATGAGTTCATATGTAATAATTAACTTCTAATTAGAATCTCTTGAATGCTGGTATGTAAAAAAACACTAGTATTACTAAAATATACTACAATTACTAAGAATAGAAACAAAAGATGTGAATATAACTGTGCAATAATAATAATAACGGATGTTATGTAAATATAAACTTTTTTTTTATTGCATAACGGCACACAGCATGTAATTTCGCAGGCCTGGAGCACGCACACACACACTCTATTTCCGTTCTTTAAAATTCTCATAGCACTCCTTAAAAATTATTATTATTATAATTATCTTATATGTGATCTATTCTTATAAGTGATATTGCCATGAAGCAACACATGACACACCAACATAAAAATGCTGCAGAGTTGAAGGCAGACTTCAACTAATATTTAACTTTTGTGGTCCCACTGCAACCATGTACTGTGAAGCCATCTTTAGTGTCATGGGATTCTGGCTGTGAATCCACAAAAAATAATGCTACCTATACGCAGGGCTCGAAACCGGTTCAAGGAACGAAAACGAAAACCGAAAACGAACAGAATTTTATGGAATTTTATGAGGAGCGGAAACGGAAACAAAAAAAATATTTCTTCAACTGTTCCGGAACAGAAACGGAACATTATGAAATCCACAAAACCGGTTAAAAACGTTTTTTTTCTATTCTCTATATATTTGAACATATCATCATGTCTGGGAGACTATTGTGCATCCATCCTACTTCATCCTCACTGTCAGTCATCAAGGCCCATGCATCTGGGGCTCCATCTTGTGCACAGACGAGGAAGCGAATGTAATGGCGTTTTAAACCCCATTTCACGTTAATACATTTGCACTGAAGTTTAAAAGTCCACAAAATATATTCTTTATAAACTACATCTAAACGTAACATTGCACAATATAATGAACTTTAAGAACGAACATTTTTTTTGCGTTCCGAACCGGTTCAGGTCCGATATTTTGGTGGCGGAACAGTTCAGAGAACGAAAACAATAAACATAGGTCTGTCTGAACCGTTCGGAGCGGAAAGCGCATTTTAAAAATAATTTTAATTGCCTATACGTCCACATACACACTTGGCTAAATGCTATAGACAAGGCCATTTCCAAGATGATTGCTTTATAAATGGTTTTGCATCACTCCATGCCTCGTTTGTAACAGTGTAATTTATTTATTAATTATGTGTTAACCTACATCTAGTGTCATTCTCAGTAACGTAATGCTTTGCAATTAGTTATCAGAATGTAGTTGTAAGACATTGTAGTTAAGTTTTTTGTCATCTGATGACTTCACAGTGAATAGAATGCCTTACACAGCTATTATGTGGCCGATGGCCATTCACGCCTCATCATTGTGTCTTTAATCATTGGAAATAAAACCATTTGACTCTCTACGATGCATGATACCCATGCACTGGCAATGAGCTTCACAGCATTCCGTCAATCACATTCGCACTCACATGCTAATTGTTGGTTTCCAAAGTTCTTCAATACAATACATATTACAATATATAATTAAAAAACCTCTATGCTTTAGTATTACAATATTGTTAATGTAATAATAATAATAATAATAATAATAATAATAATAATAATAATAATAATAAGGGCCTGAAGTGTGCATGCAATACTATAACTTAAGTTAATGCAACATTAGGTGTGACTCTCAGTATCAGTTAATCAGGTAACAGTATTCACAAGGTTCCACTGACTAATATAGACATTTTTGAATCTTTGTCATGATGAAAATCAAAAAATAAAAACTAACTCAAAACTAATTTTAGCTAAGCGGCTGCATTGAGAAAAATCTATTTCCAAGCCGTCCAGACTGGTGAAATCATGTAAAAACTAGAAGCACTCAGAGATTGCAAACCTGCGCCGTAGTGGCATAAAAAAATAGGACTTTTAGTGCTAGCAGTATGTGTGGCAAGCCATTATCAATGGCGAGCCAGAACCAACGCATCGTCCACGTGTCCCACATCGCTAACGTCTAGTGATGTGCGGCGTGTGCCGACGCGTTGGTTCTGGATCACCAGCCTAGTAGGAAGCTGACGCTATCACTTAGCTAACCAATCACTTAGAATTTTACATGGAAACGACTCATGTACCACCCCGTGCACTAACCAGGTAAGGAACTTTCCATCCATCTATCTGTAGGTGGATTATCTACGAGTATGTTGCTTGGTGCAGGCATGGGAATTGGCATGGGAGTTGCGGCCACAATCAAGTAAGACTATTATGTTACTTACAAATTTTAAACACTTCTTTATTTGGTCATTTCCAACAACTCAACTTTGCTTGTTTAAAAGAATTGCTTGTGACACCCCATGGACAAAGAAATTGCAGCTATTTCCCTAAATCATCTCGAGGTCCGGATTAAATCCAACCGTGGATACAATCAGTTAGTTAATTGAAGAAGTGAAAAATCTGTATATGTGCTGCATGTGTTTTAATAAAAAAAAAAAAATAATAATAATCTAATAGTAACTGAAAATATAATGCTCTACATTATTTTTAAAATGGGCAAATCTATCACATTTTAGGAGAATCATATTATTATTATGTTATTTTGATATATCATCTTTTGTGATTGCAGATGCAGTTTTCAATTATAAGTTTCGAAAAATTGTGTTTGAACTTGGCATTTTTCAGCCAGTCAGCTTTTCCTTTTTGGAATAGCGGGTAAGGGCGGATTGCCCTAATGTGGGCCACTGCCTAATGTAGCACACCTAAGCTCCAGTGGCTCTGGCTCTTCCCTAAACTAATGAATGTCAGTGAAACTATGGTAGGCCTACAAGCATGTGGTAAAGGGTCTAACATTGAATTCAACTGTGCAACATTACATTTCACTGTTAGGCAACTGACTGTCCCATATATCTCCCACATTAGGGCAATCCACCCTAAAAATGACCAACAAGGAGTTGTGGAGAAGGTCAGGAGGGAATACAAACAATCATCAAAGAAGAAAATGAAGTTGATCAAACACAAACAAACCAAACAACAAACACCAAAATGCATACACTTGACTGAAGCCCCCAAGGAGTGAGCAATCAAAAGAAAAGTAAAGAAAAATAATAATAATTAGGGATGCACCGATACCGATGCTGGTATCGGATATCGGCTCTGATACTCACTTACGTACTCATACTCGTACTTGTCAAACAGTTGCCGATACCATGAACCGATAGCATGAACCGATACCGATACCGGTAATAATAATAATTCCGATAATTCAGCCATCATGAAAGTGGCCTCTAAAATCAAATCTGTGAACCTACCCTAGAGCATTAACACACCGAATCTGGTACAAATCCAAATCAAAAATAAAACAAAGCAAGGTAAGGCAGGTACTAGGAAATTATAGTAGATGTGGTTGAGGACTGTTGACACATGGCCAGGGTGTGTCACCAAGAACTAACTAATCATGAGCTACTCATAGGGTTATTACTTAGGCTTAGTGGGCATATTGTAGCAAACAGAAAGCATTCATCCAGCATTTTACAATGCTAGTGTTCACAACCTTGCACTGTTCCAACAACTTTACGATGTGTACCCGGACAACACCCCTCCCCCCCCTCCACCCCCATGTCACCCCACATAGGTAGATCCATGAAAAATTTTGTTGGCTGAACTCCCAATTTCCACCGGCACCATTGGCCAGTAGGGTGGATTGCCGCTTTTTTGAAGCTTCCTAATGTGGGACAGCGGGTCAGTTGGCTAATGTGAGACAGTGTGTTGTGTGTTGAAATGTAGAGTTGTACAATTGAATTTAATTAATTAAGACACGTTGCCATAGTTTGTTTTTTACCATAGTTTCACTGACATTCATTAGTTTAGGGAGGAGCCAGAGCAACTGGAGCTTAGGGTTCCAGTAAGACTCTACGAGACTAGTGTAGCATCACTGCTGCATTGAAGACGTTGATATAAGTTACACAACCTAAACATCATTCCTCGACACACCGGAAATAGACTCAGAATAATATTAAAAAACATGTATTTATTTATTTTTGGATGTCTTTACAAGAAAAAAAATGATATGTAATCATATGTGATATGATTGGAAAGGTAATCACACAAAGTAATTACGGACCATATAATTAACATTAAAAAATTAACATTACAATTGTTGATCTGTTGGCAAAGATAATACATAAACATTCAACAAACACTGTCAGGCAATGTCAAAATCTCCTGCTCATCACAACTTTGTGTGACCTTTGAAACCGCTATCGTGCATGTGTGCCGCCAAGTCAAATACAATGATAAATGGATTGAACTTGACTTCAGCTTTAAATAAAGCATTTCCCAAACTCATACTATTTGATTTATTTGGTTCAATTCAACAAGAGATGGTGGTGGTAAAATGCTGTACTCTGCCTAAAGAACACTGTATGATCTGTAAGCGACCAGAAAGCATGGACGATCTTACACACAGAGAGCGAAGATAGAGAACTGAAAGAATTCTGGTCACTTTGCATGCCATAAACTAGAAATGGGTGACAGTTCACATCTATAATAATTATGATCTATCATTGTTATAGGTGTGTGTTACATTATATTACGTTGTTGTGCCTCATGCTGAAGCAACACAATGTAATGGAAGGATCAACATCGTATCTACCTGTATCTAACCATGTATCTTCCTATCTATCCAAAACAAATTACTATATTATTTAAACAATGATCTCTTGATTACTGTGGTTAATCTTTATTACAAATGCCATTGCCTAATGCATTAGTAAACTGTTAATGTTAATTAGTGGATGAGGTTGATTAAGAGATTTAAGGGTGCGTGGTGGGCGAGCGGGTAGAGAGTGCGTCCCATAAACCATAGGTCGAGCAGTGCCGCAGGTTCAAATCCCCTGTCCGGCTTTTCTGCAATGTCTCCCCCTAACTCTTCATCCCGGTTTCCGATTTAATCCTGTCTCTATCCCTCTCAATCAAGAATGAAACATGGCGCTTGTGCCCAAAAAAGGGAAAAAAAAGTCGATTAAGAGATTTTTAAAAATTAAAAATAATATGCATATCCCTGTACCACATCCCTACATATGGAAACTAACACTTGGCGTCCGCCATGTTTTAATTCTGAAACATCCCGAACGCAATCGGAAATGTTCGCAAATGGCCCGGCCGGTCAAAAATGGCATCAGCGTTTGGGAGAAAATGAGAGTTTGGAAGTAGCAACTTCTTTCTTTTGCCATTTCCAACAACTCTGGAAAATTTCATCCAGATCCGTGCTCAACTTTTTCAGTTATTGAGGGGACAAACCAACGTGGGTGAAAACATAATCTGCTCCGCGGGCTCCGCCCCTGGTGCAGATAATAATTCATTCATTTTTCAATATACCTGCAATTCGTTGATGACACCTTTTTTCCAACCCAAGACGTAGAGCTAAAGATTTTTCCCATAACGCGTTTTATGATCACCTGTGGGGTGGAGGGACAATAGAGAGGTTAGTGTTTAACCCAAGGCTGGGGTCAAGCGCGCTGACTCATCGGCAGCCATTGAGGAAGTCGGCTGCACGCGAGTTCTCGACACCAGAGAGCGCGACAGTCGTTAGCTTTAGAGTGTGTAAACACGGCTCACAGTCTCAGCAGCGCAGAGAATACCTGGACGTACTTTGATGAGATAAAGATAGATTGGATGGGCTGGCTGAAGCTCAGTAGGTAGACCAGCCATTCTGGAAGACAAAGTCAAAGGAGCCTTATACCCAAATTGTTCCTAAAGGCATGTTGTGTGAAATTGTACGGGTGGATTGCCCTAATTGCCATAGTTTCACTATTCATTAGTTTTAATATATAATTCATAGTTTTAATTAATTTTAAGTTTTATTAATTCATAGTTTTAATTCATTAGTTTAGGGAAGGAGTCAGAGCCACTGGAGCTTAAGTGTCCCACATTTTAGGCAGTGGCCCACATTAGGGGAATCCACCCTACATAATTTTCTGTATGGGATGCAAGAGTATCCAAATTATATAAATAGATACTTGATTAATTAATGTCCGGCCGGAACTGTCTTTGTTGGTTCATAAATAACGTACAGAGAACAGAAAGAACAAATTGAATGCCTTTTACTTATTATACCCCTGAAACGCGGTATGTAGATGATGTGATGGTTTTGCATGTGCCGCCGCCTCCTCTGCCCTCTCCAAGGCAGATCCTGTATGATAACACAGTCACTACCCCTGACCACTAGCATG
>OMKY01233753.1:0-11968 GCA_900302395.1 Bregmaceros cantori | reverse complement strand
CACACAACGCAGTCAAACACACAACGCAGTCAGTGTCACAACACAGTCACACACACAACACAGTCACACACAACGCAGTCACACACACAACACAGTCACACACAACACAGTCACACACACAACACAGTCACACACAATGCAGTCACACACAATGCAGTCACACACACAACGCAGTCACACAAAACGCAGTCACGCACACAACGCAGTCACGCACACAACACAGTCACACACAACACAGTCACACACACAACACAGTCACGCACACAACACAGTCACACACAACACAGTCACGCACACAACACAGTCACACACAACACAGTCACACACACAACACAGTCACACACAACACAGTCACACACACAACGCAGTCACGCACACAACACAGTCACACACAACACAGTCACACACAACACAGTCACACACAACGCAGTCACGCACACAACACAGTCACGCACACAACACAGTCACACACAACGCAGTCACGCACACAACACAGTCACACACACAACACAGTCACACAGAATGCAGTCACACACACAACACAGTCACACAAAACGCAGTCACACACACAACGCAGTCACACTCAACAGCTTCACACACAACACAGTCACACACAATACAGGGCGACTGTGTTGCCCTGTGGAGAGTAACATAGGCAACACAGACACACACATATACATCCAATATCCAATTATAATTTACAACACAACCAGCGAAAACCACAGTGGCTCATCGTGGTGCAGAATAAATGACTCACCACAACATTGGTGTGTCGGAATTATTCTAGAAAACATTAAAATCCAATTTGACGGTTTATATATTTAAAAAGTCTTACAACTGAACAATATGACTTTTATTTCACAAGAAACAAGATTAATATTAGAAATTGTACAACAATTAAATTACTTGCTCTGACACAAGGTGATAAGTAAATAAATGACACGATGATATTTTGATAATTATCCTCATATTCATGTATTTTTAACTATTTATATCCACTTAATATCAGGTATTTTTCAGAAATTAACAACTAAGATCTAGTTTCCGCCGAACGACAGGAGGTAAGGAGAACGAGTACAGAACACAGCCACGAGGTGGCGCTAGAAGACAGGGGGAGCCCTGCTGGACATGTTGACATGTCACATGTACAGACTCCATGCCGGAGCCACCTTATAACTTGTTATAACGTGTTGTAAACTTGTTATAACGTGTTTATAACTTGTACAGTCTTGTCTGGCACAGACGTGTTTGCACCAACATACTCACCATAGTTACTTTTAAAAAGTAATCAAACTACTGATTACCAGAGGCGGAAAGAGTACTGGAAAAATTGTAATTGAGTAAAAGTATCTTTACTTTGCTTAACTTGTACTGTGAGTAAAATGAATAAAAGTTACTTTCAATTATTTAAAAAAAAAGCATGAGTCAGGATTCAAATTCAGCATACGTTTTTTTTTCCCCATTTCTTATCAATATTCAAATTACAACTTTTAACTAGAAATACTCTCCAAGAATGCTGACCTCAGAAATCAGCAAATTTTTTTTTTTTTTCATAATTTTTATCAATACTCAAATTACAGCTTTGTGTGATGCGTGGACGTTGCGTTGGTTCTGGCTCGCCAGGCTGCACAGGAGTTTAACCTTCCGCCCAAATTAAACATTTTCACCATCCACCAATATGCTTTGCAATGGCCCCAGATGATGTCCACACTAGTCGCCCCAGATGATGTCCCCACTGGTCGCCCCAGATGATGTCCACACTGGACTCACCCCGGGTCCAAGCCTGCTGTGCTAAATGATGCGGACTCTGCTCCACTCTCGGAGTCGCTGTCATCGCTGCGGTACTCGACCGGAGAGGTCGAGCCTGGCTGGACACGCACTGGGGACAGACAGTTAGTTAGACAGACAGTTAGACAGACAGGTAGATATACAGAACTAGACGCATTCGGAGAGTGCAAACCTGTGCCTAAATTGCAGTTTGTAAGCTCATAACAGTTGTCAAAATATGAAGTTACTTATAAGCTACAGAAATGCACCAAAATGTGTTTGTCATTTCAACCTTACACAATTTCATCCAGATCCATGCGTAACTTTTTCAGTTATCCTGCTTACAAAGTGACAAACAGTCAAAAACATTACCTCCTTAGCAGAGGTAATGATGTAAATGTACCAAAATGTAATCACATCTTCCGTTTGTCATTTCCAACAACCGTACAAAATTTCACCCAGATCCGTGCATTACTTTTTCAGCTATCCTGGGGACAAACCAACCAACTCAACTCAGCTGAAAACATTGGTGCTCGATGCAGGTAATGAGGTATCCAGCACTTTTATTGAAAGAATAAAAGTGCTGATAATGTTCTTATTATGGGTTCTCATTCTGTAACAGAATCATCAATGAATCAACATCTCTAGTGTAGAAGTCACCAAATTGTATTCCTTTCATTGTAAAACCTCCAAAGTCAAACTCAAACTTTATTTTGCATAGCACTTTTCATGCAGGGCAACACAAAGTGATTTACAGAAACAGAACATCGAACAGGTCAACGTTACCCACAGCCTCCCACCCCAAACAAACTGGCGCACACTCAAACATGGACACACACACACAGACACACATGCTAACCAATACAGTGGGCTGATGTACCGGTGACGGTAGCATCCTAGTTATAAGCTAGATCAAAGAGATGTGTCTTGAGCTTCTTCTTAAAAACATCCACAGTCTCCACACCCCTGAGGGCCTCCGGAAGAGCATTCTATAGTCAAGGGCCATAGAAGCTAAATGCGGCCTCTCCATGCGATTTTGAATTAACTCGTGGAACTTGCTACAGCTACAGCTTCCTGTGTCAGCGACTCCTGGTAGGTTTTGTTGTTGGGGCGCCGGCTGGCGTTTGTTGAAGGGATAAGGAGGCTTGAATTTCACCACCTCGGAGCACACGCCGTTAATGTTTAACTAGCGGCCACGCCCAGTTTACAGGACACGGTCCTCCACATCAGGCACCGCAGAGACATAAAACGTTCAGTGTCTGTAGTGGAGTCGATCCAGTTACCGACATTGAGGAAGAAGTCGTGCCGATAATCAAGATATGAAAAAAAAGACCATGAATAAAAAATGCAACTCAAACACTTTTTGCAAAAAAATATAAACTGCAGGTAAATTTTCTTTTGAAGTACTAATGAAATAATCGATAATCGCCAAGGAATTGAATCATTGTTATTTTCAGCACTTTATGCTGGGACCACCATCTTTTGGTCAACACAAATTTTATATTACTTCATAATTTCAGAAAATCCAAAATATGATTGATAATAATTCAAGATTATGGATTAAAAAGATATGATTGTGGAAAAAAAATATTAACATATAAATACATTGTAATGCATGTGTGCGGAATGAGTAACTAAATTGGTGTACATTTGCTTGCTATTGTGAACCAAAATGACCACATTTCAATTTGTCAACATTCATTTCTACGTCGCTGTGAATATTTGGGGCATTTTCTCAAGGAAAAATGTCCAACCAATTAGTCGATTAATCAATTCAAGTCACTTGTCGGCAACTAATCAACTATTGAAATAATCACTAGCTGCAGCCCAACTTGTATTATAAGAATATTGGGGAAAATTGTCCAAATTTCAACTTTGTTAAGATAGACACAACTCCAAATCAATTTTCTGAGTCCAAATGTAAAGCAGCATAATGTAAACACCACTGTATACATGTGTCATTTTGTACAATATCGTCTTCAAACTAACCCGGCAAACTAAGAAATTATTACTTACTTACACAAGTTTCTGTAGAACATTTTACTCAAAATACTTTTGAGTAAATTTCATAGCCTGCATTTTTTACTTTAAGAAATACACAGTTCATTTCACAGCCTGTGTGTGTTTTTTTTTTGTCAGTTTTATTTGGGCACAAGCGCCTTTCTTCATCCTTTGAGAGAGATAGTGACAGGATTAAATCGGAGAGGGGAATGAAGAGTCAGGGGGAGACATTGCAGAAAAACCAGAGAGGGGATTCGAACCCGCGGCGCTGCTCGACCTGTGGTCCAGTGGATATTTGGCTCAGTACTTTGCAATCGTACTCAAATTGTTTTTGTACAAATGTACTTTACTTGTACTCAAGTAAGAAATCCGGGTACATTTGCCGTCTCTGTTAGAGGCATGCACATATACCACCTTGATTTCTGGAAATGGATTGGGGTGCACGGTGGCAAAGTGGTTTGCGAGCGCGTTTTCAACAATGTTGTTTATCTAAAAAAATTTTTTAAAAAAGGGCGGCACGGAGGCGCAGTGGTTAGCATTGCTGCCTCACAGCTAGAAGGTCCTGGGTTCGAATCCCAACCCGGACAGGTACTTTCTGTGTGTGAGTTTACATGTTCTCCCCGTGTCTGCGTGGCTTTCCTCCAGCCACTACGGTTTCCCCCGCCACCAAAAACATGTTCTAGTTAACCTGCTCCAGTCAGTGCCCCTGGCCATGGCATTGGCTCAGAATCTGGAGTTGGCCCCCGGGCACTGCGCCGTGGCTGCCCACCGCTCCTCAGGGATGGGTTAAATGCAGAGGAAGAATTTCACTGTACACGTCTGTATGTGTGACGAAATAAAGTATCTTATCTTAATGTCTCCCCCCCGACTCTTCATCCCAGTTTCCGATTTAACCCTGTCACTACTCACTATCTCTCTCAATAAAAGAATGAAAAACGGCGCTGGCGCCCCCAAAAGTAAAAATTAACAAAGGAGTAAAAAATTACCGGAACCTTCGGAGCGTCCATCGCTGCCGATGAGGGGGACGGTGATGGCGGTGGTGGTCTCGGTGGGCATGGTGGTGTAGACCACCGGGAGAGACTGGACCACCACCGGGATGGTCTGCAGCTGTCCCACCTTGCTCGGCATGCTGACGGAGGGGATGGTGTGGATGACGTGGAGGATCTGCTGTCCTCCCGCACCCTGCGTGGCCAGGATGGACCCCGGGGACAGCACCTGAGCACCGGGAGACCACAGTCTGTAGTCTACACACTAGAGCTGCAACCAGGGCTTGAAAATATATATATATATTTTTTAATGTTCCGTTCCAAACGCTTCAGGTAGGTCTATGTTTAACGTTGTCTTTTTCGGAACCGTTCCGCCACCAAAATATCGGTACTGAACCAATTCGGAACACAAACATTTTGTTCGTTCTTAAAGTTCCTTATATTGTGCAATGTTACATTTAGGTATAGTTTATACAAAATATATTTGGTCGACTTCGGTGCAACTGTATTAAGGTGAAACCGGTCTGTCCACAAGATGGAGCCTCAGATGCATGGGGCTTGAAAACTGAAAATGGACGGAAATAGTCTCCCAGACATAGGATATGTTAAAATATATAGAGAACAGAAAAAAAAAAGTTTTTAACCGGTTTTGTGGATTTCATAACTTTCCGTTTCTGTTCCAGAACAGTTGAAGAAATCTTGTTTCGTTTCCGTTTTGGCTCCTCATGAAATTCTGCAAAATTCTGCTCGTTTCCGGTTTTCGTTCCTTGAACCGGTTTGGAGCCCTAGCTGCAACTAACGATTATTTTGATAGTTGATTAATCGATTAATTCTTTTCTGGCGATTAATCGATTAATCTGTTCATTTTTCTCTTTGAAATCGGAACATTTGTATTTTCGGAACAAATGTCTTTTTTTTGTGTCCCACTCAAAGCTTTATTCAGGATTGGCTGGACAAGGGGTGAAGAAGGGGGAGGAGACATGCGGCAAGGATGTCGGGGAGGGGAAGCGAACCCACGATTCTGTGTGCCACACATATGGCATTTGTGTACTCACTCTTAACAGACTGAGCTACTGCAGGACACAAAATTGTAGTGATTATTAACCTGAAACATTGTTGATTGTTGCAAACGTTGAACAACAAATACAACACATTTAAGCAGAGGAGTGACCAAACAAGGAATCGCTGTTGATTGATCGATTATCGATATTAGTTGCCGATTATTTCAATAATCGATTATCATCAAAAATCGATTAATCGGTAGCAGCTCTACTACACGGATCCAATTACATTCACTAGGATCAAATTAATCCACTACTTCTGTACACATGGGGTGCAACATTTAGTTCAGGGCTATAGACGAGTTCGGCGGGTATTTCCGGTTAAATTTGTACTCTGAACGTCAGGTGCCATTTATTTTGTGTTTTGGGCTATTTTTCAACATGTCTATTCGGTGGGAGCACACACATCCTACAGAGTTATTTAAAAATTGTGGTGGTAACTTGCGATGTGCTATTCCTCACCCAAATGTTATTGTGCGGATCTGTGAACCACAAACACATCATTCAATAATCAGTTCATGCCGTTCCATTGCCTCATTCCTTTTAGAAGTACTAGTAGAAGCAGCCAGCCTATTGGTCCAGAAGAACATGTGACCACTCGATGAGTAACTTCAAGTAGGATTTTGACTGTATTTCATCAATACTTATACAAAAAGGTTAATGGAGCAAGGAGAGTGATGGGTAACTGGTCACAGACCGACATCAAGTGGTCGGATTTTGAACTGGTGTGCGTTTTGTGTGTTTTTGTGTCCACATACTGCAGCCTTCTACCAGACTTTATATATATACATATAGGCAACGGAAGTGACCTGCAGAAGCGCGGGACAAAATTACTTCCCCCACATGTCTTATTCGGTGGGAGCACACACCTACCACGTTATTTAAAATGGATGGTGGTAAAGTGCAGTGTGCTATTCCTCGCCCAAATGCTCTCGTGCGGTAAAAATTACACATTTCAAAAACTATTCAGAAAAAGGCAAATTACTCATGAAAAGTAATTAATTACAGTAGTGTTGAGTAAATTTAATTCATTACTTTCCACCACTGGTGTTCAGTATAGCCGGATTAGGGTTTTTTTTACAAGTAACTTGTGGCAACAGTGTAAATGAATAGTTAAATGACAAACTATAAACGTGATTATTTAATGTGGCCTGTTGAATTCAGAATGTGTTGAATGATCCACTAGTCGTTTGTCGCCCAACACCACGGACACAGACCGACACAAAAGACGTCTTGTCCTCTGTAGGGACACAGAGACACCCCCAGTAGAGAGCCACGCCCTCGACTCCAGCAGAGGTTAAGGGCCCGACTCCATTTAACCCAGATAGTTTCCCAGTTGTTCTGCTAAGTTCGAACACACCGAGTGGGTCCTAGCGCGCTATATCGTCGGGCGTCAAGCCGAGTATATCGAGCCTGAGGCCCAGGAAAAACAGAGCTGAAACACAGAGATGGCAAGTAACGAAGTACAAATACTTAAGTACTGCACTTGAGTAGAATTTTCAAGTATCTCTTCTTTTAGAAGTACTTTTTTCTCAGATGACTTTTTACTTTTACTCAGTAGATTTTTTACTAAAATATCGGTACTTCTACTCCTTACTTTTCCTAAAGCAGGCTCATTACTTTTTTTGCACAAAGACGGTAGGACTAGATGTATAGTGGGAATGAGTCAGTAGGGGAGTGGGGGGCATTGAACTCATTGCATTGAGTACACTAGCAGTTAATAAGTTGTTTTCATCTAGTTTCTGGTTTTGTCGCCCAAAAGACAAAAACGTTGTACTTTCGAAAATGATTTTAAGTAAATTTTATAGCCGTACTATTTACTTTCAAATATATTTATTAAGTATATTTCTCAGCTTGTACTTTTCACTTTACTCAAGCAGATATTTGTATCAGTACTTTTTAGTACTCTTACTCAAGTTGTTTTTTTACAAATTGATTTTACTTTTACTCAAGTAAGACATCTGGATACTGTCTCCCATATTCAATATGCTTTTTAAGGCTTTACGTTTAGAATTATGAATTTAATGCTGTTTGCAATATCTGCCTCTCAAATTAGCCCAGGTATACAGAAAATTAATAGTTTTTTGATTTTTTTTTCTGTAAAATGGGAATAATTAAAGTTATGTTGGATGTATGGATGTCAAAATGTGGTTGTTATTCGATCAATTATTCATTTTATATTAATTCATGAATTATTACTTTTATAAGACTTTCTTAGCGGACCCACTCCACATGATATTGTGCGGTACGATGCAAGACACATTAACAACAAAGTAGCAACTTTAAAAATGTAATAATAATGTTAAAAATGATAATAATGTTAATAATATTATGGCTTTTCTAGACAGAAGGAAGTAGAGCGGCAACTGAGTAATCGATTAATTGATAATAATCGATTATTGAATTAATCTGCAACTGAATTGATAATCGATTAATCGACAGCGATTAATCGTTTCCTTGTTTGGTCACTCCTCTGCTTAAATGTGTTGAATGTTGTTCAACGTTTGCAATATCAACAATGTTTTAGGTTAATAATCACTACAATTTTGGGCCCCGCAGTAGCTCAGTATGTTAAGAGTGAGTACACTGCAAAGCACACAAATGCCATACGTGTGGCACGCAGAGTCGTGGGGTCGCTTCCCCTACCCGACATCTTTGCCGCATGTCTCCTCCCCCTTCTTCACCCTTTTTTCCAGCCAAACCTGAATAAAGCTTTCGAACAATCGTACAAATGCTTCGATTACGAAGAAAAAAATGAACAGATCGATTAATCGTCAGAAAAGATGGCCGATTAACCGATTATCAAAATAATCGTTAGTTGCAGCTCTAGAAGGAAGAGATTGTTCTTGGTGCAGCGTGCATTATGTTGATCAATGTATTGTAGTACAAATTCTCAATTAATTATTGGGTAAGAAAATGAATTGAATCAAAGTTTTCAATTATCGGTTATCGATAAAACTTTTGGCATCCCTAGTTGGATGTGACCCATCTAAGATACGTCATCACGCTCCACAGACAACAACTTCTTAGGTAATTAATCAACAATTTAATTAATTAAATACTGGCTGCCTCGTCTCCTCAGAGGGCTCAATTATTTAAATCATTTCAAATAATAATTACATAGAATAATGCAACAAAGCACGCGTCTCTTTTGATGCTACTAACATCATCCAATCGTCACACGATACGAAGAGACTAACGATCTCTGACACAAATTATCTCACACTCACATTCTCACAAGTATTTTAATCAGGGCTCTGAACCGGTTCAAGGAACGAAAATCGAAACCGAAAACAAACAGAATTTTGCGGAAATTTGCGAGGAGCAGAAATTGAAACGAAAAAAGATTCCTTCAACTGTTCCGGAACACAAAACCGGGTAACGAGGACGCGAATGCAATGCCACTTTAAACCCAGTTTTCATGTCAATACAGTTGCAGTGAAGCTTGAAAGTCCACCAATTATATTTTGTATAAACTATATATAAACATAACGTTCCGAACTGGTTCAGGACCAATATTTTGGTGGCGGAACGCTTCTGAGAACAAAAACGTTAAACTTGGGCCTGCCTGAACCGTTCAGAACGGGCCGTTTAAAAAATTATTTCGTTTTCAAGCCTTGATTTTTCTTTTGTTTTTAAAGTTATTTTTTCCGGCGTCAGCAGCGCTTTTCCATCTTTATTGGATAGGATTAGTTGGAAACTGGGTTGAAGAGATCGGGGGTAGACATTGCAGACAAGTCGACGAGCCTAGTCGAACTCGCGACACAGCGGACGCTGCGGTAGACACGGCGCCACTAACATGAATGGGGTCGCGTTAGGTGCGGTGTCCATAACCACTCGGCCAACGCGGAACCCTTTAATCGTTTTTTAAACATATTTTTCGCCGCAAGCGCCATTTTGTTATTTGTTGACCATGTTAGTGTGAATGGGGGACGAGAGAGCAGGGGCGAGCGGACCTGCAGTATATGACGTGGGAAGGGAGCGATCACACGGTGATCACAGAACACGATTATAAACGGGTCTGGCTTTAGCACCAGCGGTCTAACCTACTGCGCCACAGTGCCAGTCCCATCTCTCAGTATATTTGTGTGCGTGTTGTTATATTTGAATGTTAATGGTTACCATGGAACCCAGAGACTGCAAGGTGGTGGGAAGGGGCGTGGCCATGAGACTGGGCGGGGCCAAGGCCCCTCCGTCCGGGGCCGGGTTGGCTGTTGTGCCAGAGCTGGTCGTCGTGGCGACGGGCAGCGAGGAGGGGCGGGGCTTGTTGAGTGACAGGTCCACAGGCTCCGTCTGGTCCTCGGCGGGGGAGGGGGACGTCGAGGGCAGCGACTCCAACTTCACGGCTTGGACGGCGTCCGAGCGCGTGACCCGGAGGTCGGCCGGCGAGGGACAACGCTCGCCCACCTCGGCCTGCAGGGGGCAAGAAAATAGAATCAGGGAGAGGTGCTGGGACATGGTCATTAGGTCATTTTTAAAACGTCTGGCAATGCATTATGGGTTAAAGTGCTCCGTCTAGGGTACATCCGATGCTCACTACTTTTTGTGGTGCATTGTGGGATACTTTCAGTGCACTATATAGGGTAAATGGAGAAATCGGACACCCCTACAAAATGGCATGCGGCCCATATAGTGCTCTATATGGGGGATAGGGAGCGATTTCGGGCAGAGCCTCTGTGTACTCTTTATAGTGCACTCAAAATATCCCAAAATGCACAGCGACAACTAGAGAACATCAATGTACCCAAGCAATGTATCCCATAATGCATTGCGAGATGTAATGGGTTGTAAATAGGAAAATACAAACATGGGTTGTGTGCAATCTTCAATAAACGAAGACGGCAAAAATTGTTACTTTGTTGAGAATGTAGTCCAGTTATGAGGGTTGAAAGACAGGCCTAGTATGGTGCCGCACCCACACACTTATCGACAACCATTATTTTGATTTTTAATGTCTCCCTGTCTTCACCTATTGTAAATTTCCATTTTACTATTAGCATGGAACACTCTTCTGTGCTAGCACCGCACCGTTCACCTCGGTATCAGCATTTGTTTTGGTTGCGTAGCTCTTTGGACATTGTTGACAAAGCCTATACAAAAGCATGTACTAGTGTTGTTCAATAGGGGGCAGTATAATATATAGGACAGGCTACAGTGCACCCTGAACAGGTAAGCCGAAGCCGGGGATACAGAGCTCATACAAAGACTGAGACACAAAGGGCACATGAGGGGAAAGCTGTGGAGAGAAAGGGAGGAGAGAGAGAGGGGAGAGAGAGAGGGGGGGAGGAGAGAGAGAGGGAGGGGGGAGGAGAGAGAGAGAGAGAGAGAGAGAGGGAGGAGAGAGAGAAGAGCTAGTGGATGAATGGAGGATGGAGAGAGAGAGGGGGAGGAGAAAGAGAGGAAGGAGAGATAGAAAGAGGAAGGAGAGAGAGGGAGAGAGAGAGATAGGGTAGTGGGTGGGGGAAGTCCAACAGTTACCATGGAAACTACGAGCCATCATCATCCAACTCTTCCGCCCACTCCCTGTTCCTCTGCTCCTCCTTTCCCTCTAGATCTACATATCCTCTCTCTGTCTCTAGATCTATATATCCTCTCTGTCTCTAGATCTACATATCCTATCTGTCTCTAGATCTACATTTCCTCGCTCTGTCTCTAGATCTACATATCCTCTATCTATCTCTAGATCTACACATCCTCTCTGTCTCTAGATCTACATATCCTCTCTGTCTCTAGATCTACATATCCTCTCTGTCGCTAGATCTACATATCCTCTGTCTCTAGATCTACATATCCTCTCTGTCTCTAGATCTACATAGCCTCTCTGTCTCTAGATCTACATAGCCTCTCTGTCTCTAGATCTACATAGCCTCTCTGTCTCTAGATCTACATAGCCTCTCTGTCTCTAGATCTACATAGCCTCTCTGTCTCTAGATCTACATAGCCTCTCTGTCTCTAGATCTACATAGCCTCTCTGTCTCTAGATCTACACATCCTTTCTGTCTCTAGATCTACATATCCCCTCTCTGTCTCTAGATCTACATATCCTCTCTCTGTCTCTAGATCTACATATCCTCTCTGTCTCTAGATCTACATAGCCTCTCTGTCTCTAGATCTGCACATCCTTTCTGTCTCTAGATCTACATATCCCCTCTC
>OMKY01233751.1:0-10230 GCA_900302395.1 Bregmaceros cantori | reverse complement strand
TAGTCTGTTACGACCCTGCCCTGGCTGCTGCAATACACAATAGCCTTGCAAAGAAGCATACCATTATATTAAAATAGATAGTAATAAATCAAATGTAATGAATTGGAACAGAATAATAATAATAATAATAATAATAATAATAATAATAATATAGTAGCAACAGTTGGAATACGGCTGCTACCCCTGGCACGCCTGGTTCCCCTGGTACCCCTAACACTGCTGGTAGCCCTGGCACCCCTAGCACCCCTGGTTCCCGTAGCACCCCTGGTAACCCTGGTTCCCCTAGCACCCCTGGTACCCCTAACATCCCTGGCACCCCTGGTTCCCCTAGCACTCCTGGTTCCCCTAGCACCCCTGGTTCCCCTAGCACCCCTGGTTCCCATAACACCCCTGGTTCCCCTAGCACCCCTGATACCCCTGCTATAAAGCGAAAGCAAAAGATTTTTAGCAGTGCTCACTCTGTGAGTGTGCGTGCACATGTATTTATTACGTGTTCATCATTCAGACACGTACTGCGCACGGGCGGTTGCATCCGACCTAATGAAGGGGATTTTCAAGGCGTGTTGGCAGCGCAGCAGTTGCATGTTAACTAGTGTGTGTTTTCAATGACGATGTGTCAGGTGTGCATTACGTGTCCATCATTCAGACACTGACGAACCTTTTTTGCGCACAGAAATCTTTTTGCCGCACGATCATTACCGAAACATCACACAATCCATCCATGTTACTATGAAACATCCGACCTAAGGAAGATTTTAAAGGAGTGTTGGCAGCGCAGCAAGTGCATTTTCAATGACGTTCTCCATGATTCACATGCTACGAATGATTCATTTTGTAATTGAGTCAACAATCAACTAATGATCTCAGCTCTGATACCAGTGCTCCTGGTCTAGTGTTGGTCTTGTACCAGTGCTCCAGGTCTAGTGTTGGTCTGGTACCCGTGCTCCAGGTCTAGTGTTGGTCTGGTACCAGTGTTCCAGCTCCAGTGTTGGTCTGGTACCAGTGCTCCAGGTCTACTGTAGCCACTGAAACGCTTCCGTCTGACCCCAGGATGTCATGGTCCGGCTGCCCACTAAGGAGGAGACGGCGGTGGCCAAGTACCTCCGCTTCAACTGCCCCACCAAGTCAACCAGCATGATCTCACACCGGGTCGACTACTTCATAGGTGAGTCTGTTACAACTGCCCCACCAAGTCAACTATCAGTCTGCCACATAATTTGAATGTATAATATATGTAATATAAATGTAATATAAATACTGTAATGTTGACTACAGCCTCCAAGGCGGTGGACTGTCTGCTGGACTCCAAATGGGCCAAGGCTAAGAAGGGAGAAGAGCCTCTGTTCACCACGCGGGAGTCTGTGGTGGAATACTGTAACTGGTAAGATGGAAGTGAAGTAATGTACCAGTCTGTAGGATACTGAAGTCAGCGGTAGATGCTGCAGTAGGCTGATCAGTACAAGAATTGCTCACTCGGCCTCACTACTCTGTACCTGGTGCCTCTCGCTGTGTGGGATTTAATCAACTGATGCAGTGTTGGAACTCAGTATGGACCAGTTCAAAACCCACGTGACCACTGGCGTCCTCCACCGAACTAAAACACAGGATGTGTCTTGTTCTCAGGCTGCTGAAGATGGAGTTCTTTGACCGCGCCCTCAAGGTGATGAAGAAGAAACCGGACAAGGAGGTGAAGAAGGAGAAAGACAAGAAGTCCAAGCTGGACGGCAGCAGCAAGGACAAGGAGGAGGACAAGAAGACCAAGAAGGACAAGAAGGACAAGAAGGAGACGGCTGAAGGCAAAAAGGACAAGACCGTACGTCCACAGTACTAATTACTAAAGTACTCCTAAGTTTACATACCAAAATTCTAATGCTGCCACCTTGTCCCGCACTTTGTACACAAACTTCCTTTGTTTGTAGAGACGAGTTTTCCTCTATATCCAGGAGGCTGACATTAGTCCTGCTGGGTGTATCACACTTCCTCTGTCTGTATATTCCACTGTAAAGTGATCGTAGTGGACCAAAGTGGATGAATTTATCATGAAAAAACTCGCAACGTTTCAAAATCCACTTACTACAGCTCGCTCTGTGACAAATTACACATCATCCACAGAACATCCCCGCTTCGCTCACTGTTCTACAAAAGTATTGATGAAATCCAGTCAAAGTCCGACTTGAAGTTACTCACCGATGTGGTCACATGTTCTTCTGGACCAATGGGATGGCTGCTTTACTGGTAATTCCAGTACAAAGTCAAATACAGAGTTTGTTCTTTTTTTTTTCTTATAATGGTCTGAAAATTTTCTAAAATTGGAACTTGGTGACAAATATACATTGATTAGTAGCGCAGTAAGTCTTCCCTCAAAATATGATTGAACGTGTACAGTGTTGTCCACATAAACTCTGTCATATCATGTAAAACAAAACAAGTGTCATTCGTCTTTTGGCCACTAGAGGTCGGTCTAATCACGTCGCCACAACAATTAGACGAGATCTTATTCTTGAATACATTCGTTTGTTTTTAACAAATGTGAAACAAGTTACTGTTCAGAACAGTTCAACATTGTATTTAATTAATGTATATCAAATGTCTGTAGATCAATAGGGGGAAGGGACAGCATAAAACTACAGACAATAGGCTGGCCCTGTGGTGTAGCGTTCATAGACACTACTCCAAGGCAGCCGCACAGTTACCTTCACGGTCTTATACTGTCATATACTGCATGCCCCGCTCTCTCATCCGCTCAAACACTAAATTTGTTAGTAAAATGAGAAAATGATAAGAAAAACATGTTTAAAAAAATTTTTTTAGGCCGAAAATCGAAAATAAAAACGCAGTTTCGGTTTCTTCAAAGTGTCGGTTTGGACGGGCTCTGTGTCGTTTGGGAATTAGAATAAATGTGGCCGCCGTTGTGTTTGTCAATGCACCGCCGCGGACGGCGTGTTGGGTGGGGCACACTTGGGTTGGGGGTGTGGGGAGTGGTGTGCTTTAATGGTTGACACGGATCTCATCCCCCGCCGCTCATCATGCTGGAGCGGAGGAAACGAGTGAGGCGAACCCACGGATTGTCCGCACACTCGGACATGGAGGGCGCGTATACACTCCCTCGCGCAACGCGGGCCGTTTGTGTTTCCTTCTTTCGGCACGTTCAGGCGGGCTTTCAGGGTACTTGAGGCCGAATGAATTATAATTTGAATCGGGTCGAAAGAGCCGGCGAGTAACTTAACGCCGGTGGCCAACTCCAGTCATCCAGCGAGTCTGCAATCGGCGACACGGCGTTAATAAGGGCCTGCGTTAACACCGACGACTCGGCTTGAACGCCCGACTGTGTTAAACCAAAACGAGGTTGTGAAGATATAGTCCAACACGATGCACGAAGACCGTTACAGAATATTTTTAAACTTGTTCCTGCCGTGCACAAGTTAGGAGACAGTGTCTCTGTGATCGGCTGCTAGCTGTTTTTAGCCCAGACTGCTAGTACAGAAACGAACCCTTCACAATGAGTTACGAGGGTTTGGGTGACCGAAACATTGCCAAATGCACAGTGCCGTTTAAAAAAACGACGACAAACCGAAAATTTCGGTTTTTGGAACTAAAATCGAGGTTTCAATTTTTTATAGAAATCGTTCAGCCCTAATCCAGATAATAACGATTAAATGAGTTGCTGATGTTTCAATAAGTTGACGATTTAATTTCATAAGCAATTTGACGCGATTAATCGGAGCAGCGTTAATCTGATTCCAGGACGAGAGCCCGGGGACGCCCAAGAAGAAGAAAGAGGTGAAGAAGAAGTTCACCCTGGAGTTACATGAAGACCAGGTGTTCCTGGATGGGAGCGAGGTAAGCTGGAGACTGGTACTGTCCATTTAAATATGAAGACCAGATGTTCCTCCATGGGAGCGAGGTAGGCTGTAGACTGGTACTAGTAATAGTCTAGGATAGATGGGGGTAGTTAAGGAAGTGAACTGGAAATGGGTCAGAAACTTGTCTATAACGTGTTGAACTTCCCTACTCAGGTGTATGTGTGGATCTACGACCCTGTCCCCTTCAAGACTTTCGCCATGGGCCTGATCCTGGGTGAGTGTGATGGATTATTATTAAACTATGGATAGTTGGCAATGAGATGAAGAGACTGATCTGGGCGATGGTGTGACGGGAGACAGACTTGTGGATCCATCTTTATTTTGTGTTACAATCAGGGCTTTGAAGCCATATTTTTTCCCAATCGATTCGTTCCGAACAGAAACAGTTTCAGGATAAGATTATGAATGGGGCTGGCTTAGCAGCAGCGGTTTGACCCACTGCTCCACAGGACCAGCCACATGATAATCGAGTTATAAATGCAACAATAATTTACTTATACATGTAATAGTTGTGGATGTTAAATCGTATGTTTGATGTATCTGTGTTCTCTGTAATAATTCACTTCAATGTAAAAATGCATTTTGTGTTTGACAGTCATTGCCGTCATCGCGGCCACGCTGTTCCCACTGTGGCCGTCGGAGATGCGAGTGGGCGTGTACTACCTCAGCGTCGGCGCAGGCTTGTTTGTGGCCAGCATCCTATGGCTGGCTGTCGGTAAGTCGTGGGATTCCTTCAATCATTTTTCAACAGATGGATTTGACACTTATTGACTTCACAAGGAAATACTTACAGGATCACTGATCGGTGGGCGATATATATCAATATTTACAAAATCTTGAGAAATGTTATGCTATTGAGAAATAGTTAGACGCATTGCACATATCGTTATGTACAAGATTAATGATGGGCAACACATTGCGCCGCTCGAACGTGCGCTGCCAAAGCGCTCGACCACTCGGAGTTCTGCCACTCGGTGTGTGTGCTCGCGCGGGAGGGCGAGCAGCCTCATCCACTCTCCAGAGGAGCGGTTCAAGAAACCCTGACATGGTGGATACACCTCGACTGCAAGACTGCACCTCGGAGGACACTGCTAGCTAGAATGAATGCTGTGTCATTCACAAACTGATTGTTCAATCTAAACTACAACTGCTTTTCGTGAACAAAATATAATTGTTAGCTTGGGGAAGATTCGCAAAACACTGTGATAATGTGCTGGTTATTTAAATAAGGAAATACAAAAAATACAAAGGAAATACAAAATAACTTTACTTTAATTAAAACCCATTCCGAGAATAGCAGAGAGAAATTGGGGTACATAGTCAAATGACATGGATCTTTGAACATCATTTAAATGAATGCATGTGCCCAAATCCAATCCAATCTCTTTGCTTTTAACCTTTGAGAAAATTATACAATTATATAATATTTTAGCAGTAACTATTAATCAGACTCTATGAATATTATTACATTTAAATTAGTTATAATGAATAGTTTTCTTAAACAATTGTGTTCCAATATGAAATATGAGCATATCCTAACAATATTTGTGAAAAAATTGAATGAATAAATAAAAATAACAAGTATCTCTAATAAAAATACAAAGTATGGAGAAAATTATATCAAAATCAATTACACATTAATAACGCTAAGGAATTATTTTTAATGTAATCTTTTTTGTTTCTGTGTTTTATCGTTTATTGTTTAGGTGATGTTGGAATAACTATTAATCATAATTTACAGTTAAAATAATAAAGTTGGTGCCCCCCCCTGCATAGATATCGAGATGCATATCTTTTTTTTTCTTGATATCACCCAGCCTTAGTATCAAATATTGTCTCTCTCTCTCTGATATCACCTCAGAGCGTCAAGTATGGGTCTCCATTTATCATACAATGGTGCTAGTGAGCCGCACAATGAAAATCTCAATTTTTCCACACTTGTGAAATGCTAAAGGTCTTTTTTCCACCTTGTTAGAGAGGGAGTTTAAGTTTCAACGGGAGAGTGGAGGCTTTGGGGGGGCAGTATGTCAAAGAGGGCTAGGAGTGGGTCACATGGAACTGAGACAGAATATGCGGTGGACAAATATTGGAATACGCTTTCCCATAATGGGTGGAGTCTCGGGCACAGCAGGGAATTAACAAGTCTGTTTTAGAACAGTCCCTCACTTGGAGGATTTGAAAGTGGTGTGAAGAGGAGATATAGTTGTGTCTGGAGATCTGAGAAAGACTTGAATACACCATCTTTATATAGGTCAGTGAGGCGAAATATTCCCTTTGTGTGCCAAGTCCTTCCTAATGAATAAGAGTGGTGCAAGTTGGAGGAAAGAAACATTTGATTGTTAAGTAAAGGAGCATTGAAGGATGCGCCAAATATGCCCAGCTCCTTACGAACCTGTGTCCAAATCTTGAGTCAAGTATTACGAACAACTAAGTTAGGAGAGGTTCTAGCTATGTCTATGTGGAGAGCGATACAAAGAGTGGTGGGAGACATATGAAGTTGCCAATTCAATATGCACCCAGGATGGACGTTCAAATGTCTCCCTGGGGGAAACATCCATCCAATAGAGCAGCTTTTGGATGTTGGCTGCCCAATAATATGAGTGAAAGTTAGGGAGCGCGAATCCGCCTTGAGACTTGGGAAGTCGAGTTTCTTTACTCATTCGGTGTGCTCTGCCATTCCAAAGGAAGTTGCCGACTATGGTATCCAAGGAGGTAAAAAAAGACCTTTTACTGAGGATTGGGATAAGTATCAACAGGTATAGAAATTTAGGCAGAATGGTCATCTTAATCAAGTTCATGCGACCCACAAGAGAGAAAGGGAAAGAGGACCATCTAGCAAAGTCCACTTTGCATTTCTCCCTTAAGGGCAGAATATTTTTGTCAAAAAGTCCAGCAGGGTCGCGGGGGAAGAACACCCCTAGGTAGGTAAATCCATCTGGTGATAACGTGAAGGGAAATTCAGAGGGGGGGGTGGTTCTCTCGCAAGCTGGTTGATGGGAAGAAGCTCACTTTTATTTAGATTCAACTTGTACCCGGAAAATGCACTGGTAAAAGAGCCACTGGTACCGACGACATCGGATTAGAGAGGAACTGGATGAGATCGTCAGCATAGCGAGACAATTTATGAGAGTGTCCTCTCCGAATCACACCGGTGCACTTCTCTTGTCTGAGCCAGATGTCTAGTGGCTCAATGGCCAGTGCAAAAAGAAGGGGGCAGAGGGGGCAGCCTTGCCTAGTACCACGGCAGAGGGAAAAAGATGCAGATTGTACCCCATTGGTGATCATGGAAGCAGTTGGGTCTGAGTAAAGTAATCTGATCCAGGCTATAAAGCCTGAGGGGAAACCAAATCTCTCAAGAACGAGGAACAGGTATCTCCACTCCACTCGATCAAAGGCCTTCTCAGCATCAAGGGAGAGGACAATCTCTGGTAGAACGTCACTGGCAGTGGCAATTATGTTCAAATGGTGTCTAGTATTATGGAAAGAATGCCTGCCCGACATGACCCCTGTTTGATCATCATGGATCAGATCTGAGCTCACCCTTTGTAGTCGAGTGGCTAGGACTTGGGGTCAGTGTTGACCAAAGAAATCGGTCTATAGCTTCCAACCAACAGTGGATCGTTATTATTTTCAGAAGGAGAGAAATAGAAGCATCTCTCAGAGAAGGTGGGAGGCAACCCAGAGAGAGTGCCTCATTAAACATCCAAGTCAGCACATCAAGAGCTGGGAAACCATCAGGTGCAGGAGATTTATGATTGGTAATGAGGCCAGACAACATGTCAAAACCATCAGATTCTACCAGAGGGGATCAGGGCCATCCCACAAAAGGGGATAGTGCCGTGTTCAAGATTTTGTCGATATCGCAATTTCATTGCGATGGCCACAAATCGTGTGATTTTCGGCGATCAAATCGAAAATCGCAACACCCCTAAGACCCCTACTCCTGTGGTTTATACAAGAATTGGCTTTGATTCTAATTACCCCAGGCCAACATGCAGAGAGAAGAGCATGCACGTGTCCTCTGGTTTGGCAGGCTTGCTGTGCCCAGGACTTTAAAGTGTCCTATAGTCTAGTATATCTTTTTATGTTGTTATAGAAGTTGTGTTCCTGCAGTTTAGTGCTCTGTTCTTTTTCCTGGGGATGAGTAAAGTTTTGCATAACCTTCTTTTTCCAGCTCGCTGCATCCTGTTTTTGATAATCTGGGTGGTGACGGGTGGGCGACATCACTTCTGGTTCTTACCAAACCTGACAGCAGACGTGGGCTTCATCGACTCCTTCCGACCGCTCTACACGCACGAATACAAGGGTCCGCGCTCAAAGAAGACCTCTGAGAAAACGTCAGACTCCGCCACAGCCGCCTGCGACAGAAAGACTCGCAAGTCAGACAGCGACGAAGACGAAGAAAGCGAGGTGCCGGCCGGCAACGGCCCGCCGATGGGTGAAGGCGAGGATGAGGAGGAGGGAGGTGCGAGCAAGGCCGAAGTCGAAGGCAGGGGGGCCAGCCAATCGGACACGGACAGCGAGCGGCGCGAGGACGACGGGTCGCAACACAGCAACGGAAACGACTTCGAGATGATCACCAGAGAGGAGCTGGAGCAGCACACGGACGAGGAGGGAGAGAGCGAGGCTGGGGGAGGAGAGAGCGAGGCTGGAGGAGGAGAGGGCAAGGCTGCAGACTGTTGATAAACCTTTGTTTTCTTCATCTGTTCATCTCCATCTATTCTTCCCTAACCCTCCCTAGAAGACGTGAGAGCCAAGGTTGACTTTGGATAGACTCTCAATAGGACCTTCCTCGTATCCTGTTAGCGGGTGAGTATATCCCCGAAACGCGGAGCGTAAGGGATGCCATGATTTTGCGTGCGCCGCCGCATCGGCCATGTAAGATTGTTTGTGTTGACGCGATAATTTTTGGATGGATGAGTCTCAGATTCGGTGCGTTAATGCTTTAGGCTTCATTCACTGATGGGACTTGAGAGGCCAACACTGGCTGGATTCAAGATGGCCACATTTCGTTTGTTCCAAATTTCTTTGCTTTGTTTTCACAATAGTTGTTTGGTTTTCAAGATAAAGCGTATAAATGTAATTTTATATAAAGCACAACATTTTTCAAGATGGCCGACATTTTCCTTCATGTGATAACGCTTGCAAAAGATCTTGTCTCACACGCCAATCTTACAGAAGGCTCTACGATATTTCTGACTTTCATGGAGGCTTTTAGCGCGTTTCGGGGGTATCCCTCAAGCAGTCTGCAACGGTCGGTATGCATACTTCTAGTTCGATGATGAGATTCAAATTCATTTCCTTCACAGGAGGCTTCCAGCAGCTGCTCGGGTCGCTCTAGCATTCAGCCCGCCGACAGTTCCTGGAGGTGGCGCTGTCAGTGGTGTGAAACTACACACGTTGCTCGTTTGAAGCTACAGATTTTGTAGTATGTGAGCCATCTTGGCGGGACGCTAAGTTCTTCTTGTCATACCCTCGGACACATCGTTTGCGGCATTATCTCGTCTCTCGATTCTTTTGCTACACAAAGGTCTGTGCCCCGGCGATGAGATGTAAGAGGAACCCTGTGATTTGTACGGAGTCACCTTTTTGAGGAATTGAACTCTGTCATTCATCGCCGCCACCCACCCTCTGTCTCGTCACAGCAAACGTACGTCTTCAACGTGGTTTGCAGAGTTTGTCTGAAATGTAAAAAAACAAACAACAATTGCGTTTGTTGTCGTCCACTGCGATGTTATGTCATTGGCATCCGCCCCGACCCCTCTCCACACTGTGTCGATAGAATGCGGCGCAGTCCGATCCCGGTGCCAAAATGAAAAGTCTGAATGGTACGCTGTGGTACATGGCCAAGCACGTACAGTAGTTAGCAACGTATTTAGAATGTTCTGGTCATTGTTGTACAATCACCACAACCAATATTTTCTTTGTATTCCTCGAAGCACAGTGTGGTACTTTAGCTGCTGGACACGTGACCAGTGTGGCCACGCCCTGCAAGATGGCATTAAAGGGGTGCGGAGCCTGGAGAATTCCTGCCTCAACTTGTGGCTCAATTTTCTCATTTTGTTGTTTAATTTTCTTTTTATATTTAAATACACATATATAAAAAATAAAATATATCTATAATGTATCTTTTTAAATGAATTGTATTGTTATTGGATATTATATAAACAGCATACAGTCTGGTCCACTTTAAACCAAGTTTTTTTGGTTCCTTCCCTTGCAACTGTTTTATTTAGACTGTGTAATAACAGTCTGTTTTGCTACTGAGAAGTGCTTTGATGGCAGTCAGTTTATTATTATTATTATCATTATTAACGACGCTGGTTGGCCAACTTTTTTAATTAACTTTTGTTGATTTGTTCTTCTC
>OMKY01233749.1:0-13350 GCA_900302395.1 Bregmaceros cantori | reverse complement strand
CTACCTGTGAGTGAACGCTCCACGTTACGAATGGATCTCAGTCAAAATTTAATTTGACCATGCTGCCTCTGTGGCGCAGTCACCAAGACACCCGCACCCAGGACACGAATGGTGCCTGTGATTTTGTTCACAGGCGCGGGCAGCGTTGTGAGTTCTCCTCTCCAACCGGTGATCATGACGGTCCTACAAGTTACTACTTGCGTGGGGCTGGATCTAAGGATTATTTTGATAATCGATTAATCGCCCATTTTTACTGACAATTAATAGATACAATTATTAGATCGGATAATGTATCTAAATTATTATTAATAGGTCAAATAATTCATCAAATTAGTTGTCCATTATTGCAATAATCAATTATCATCTTTTTAATCGATTTAATCTATTCTACACTTGTGTGAAAGAGGAACAGACATGAAGGTAAATGACACTCTGACACTCTGGACTCTCTAGTCTAATTCATAGCATCCTTTATGATTGAACTCCTGGGTCTGTAATTGCTGTTATTCCAATTTCTGTCTAATTACACTCAATGTACTGATGTTGGCGGCGAAAAATTGCCAAATTTACACGGGCGACTTGAAGACCTTGAGATTGAGGCTGGGTTCCACTTCATGCACTACAGCTGCCGCTGATTAATTGATGATAGTCAGTTATTGAAATAATTGCCACCTAATTTGATAATCGATTAATCGTTTCCTTGTTTGGCCTATTCTGCGCTTAAATTGTTTTAATATTTGTTGTTCCCCAATTCCAGTCTCCATGTCATGGCCACGCCCATTCTCTTGAATACTGCATACTGTTAAGCCCCACAGTAGTTGGGTGAGTTAGCCCGTTAGCACGGAACAGTAGGCCCCATTTAATATTTCCATGCAAAAAAAGTCAATGATTGCAATATTAATATTGCAAACATTACTGTCTGTTGTTGTTTTACGTGATTGCAATGGAATTTCCCCATTGGGGATAAATAAAGTAATTAATCAATTAACTTTTAATTATGATTAACACTAACAATCGTTATCATTTACGCGACGTCACATCAACAGACAGCCAGTCAATATCATCTACACTAAAAAGAAAGCTCAAAGGTCAGTTGTGATTCATATGACATTACTAGCCTGGCAAGCCAGAACAAATGAATCGTCCACAGATCGCACATCACTAGAATGACCATTTGGTCTGGATTAAGCAGGCTCGGAAAAAAGTGTAAATCAAATGAAGTTATGGAATTACAGCGCAGTAGGCGTGACAAGTGCCGTGAAGCCCCACGGCCTGATTCGAAAAAGCCCCGCCTTAATGGGGCACTGATTGGACCGCCCGAATTTGGGCGACTATCTAATTTGTCTGCCTGATTGGTCCAGATTGGTACACCGGCCAGTCCCGTGCAATGCGTGGACAATTTGTTGGCTCTGGCTTTCAAGGCTATCGCATGACTGTGACAGTTCACTGTAATATAATATTTAAATAGTGACTGGTTTGTGTGTTCAGCCTTTGTGGCTTTTTGCTTCCTGCTGTTTTGACTGTGGTGTCATGTTGGAGAGAGAGGTGTGGGGAGGGGAAGGGGTGCGGGGGGCAGACACGTCAACCTACACGCCGAGGTCGACGCGACCACTTCCTCTGACGTGCCTCTAAGCAGTCTGGTGATGACTGTCCTGACATGGAAGACATGAGTTATTAGGGGCTTTGAACCGGTTCAAGGAACGAAAACGAAAACCGGGAACTTTTAGTATTTTCCAGGGAACGAACCGCCTGGGAAAAAATATTGGTTCAAAGCCCTGGTTATTACCCTCACGAAATAATTTTGGGGAGGGGGGCAATATTAATATTAACATGACACAGCCTGATTAACATGACACAACATTGATTAACATTAAGGCTGCAACTAACAAACGATTATTTTGATCATCGATTAATCGCCTATTTTTACTGACGATTAATCGGTTAAATTTCTAAAATTTAATTAGGATCAGATCGATCAAGCGTGAATTATTATTATTAAAAGATTGTTTTATTAATATTGCAAACTTTTTTCTGTTTTGCTATCTCCACTCATAGCTAACATTTCCATGGTTTAGAATTAGCATGGAAGAGCCTACTCTTCCGTGCTAAATTCTAATGTATTGGGTCCCAAGCTTACGTGTGACTGGCAATGGGAACAACACATTTTAAACATGATTAAGTGGAAGAGGAAACGGATTAATGACTGCCGATTGATCGATTATTAAATTAGTTGTTGATTATTTCAATAATCAATTAATTGCTTGCAGCTGTAATTAAAATTAAAATGTGATAACGGCCTAATTCACTGTCTCCGGGTAAACGGGGGTGAGTTATCCTGGCTCGCCCGGCTAGGGATGTGTAGGAAGGAAAGGGAGGTGGGAATGAACTTCACGGTCAAACTCCCATCTGGGAAACACTGGAATACCTTCCACTGGACCACATGGACTGGATCTCAGTCAAAATTTAACCTGTGGCACAGTCGGTGAGACACCCTCACCCAGCACAGTCATGGGCAGCGTCTTGAGTTCTGGGTTTGCACGTTACCAATTGACGTATCGGTTCCCAAAATCAAATTTGTTCTTTGTTAACCTGAATATTTCCTGTAAATCGTCTTCTAGACGAATTTGCGCGCCAAAAACAAAGTTGCTTACTTGGTGTGGTCACATGTTTGTCTGGACCAATGGGATGGCTGCATTCACAGGTAAGTCTGTTGAAAATGAGTAAATGGAACAGGTTGCGTAGATTATTGAATCATGCGTTTGTGGGGCACAGATTCGCACTAGAGCATTTGGGTGTGGAATAGCACAGCACAAGTTACCACCATCATTTTTAATTTAATAGCTATAGACTCCCATTCAATCATTTGTGGTTTCCAGTGAACAGTGTTGTATTGTGTTGTTGTGTGTCCTCCAGGCTACAGTTTGTGTTCGGACCATGTGCAGTACAAGCGGTGGACATGTTGGACCAGCGTTCAGTCCGTCTGCTGTCCTCTCCCAGCGGACGTAAAGTCTTCCAGGTCCGTGACCTTCAAACACCTTTCCACACAATACTGTTATGATTCCTGGTGGTAGTTTTAAAATAACTACCAACACAACATGCAATATGGAAGTTTGGATGTGTGGATGCATGTTAAAGGTGCGTGCTTGGTGGTACTGGATACAATGCCTACTAGGCTTTAAGCCCAAGGAGAGTGTTGTGGAACTCTCACAGTACGCCAGAGATACTGGCCGAGTAACGTGAGTAAGGATAGGACTCACGGAAGTAATTTAGTTCTTGGCAGACAAACTATCGAAACGACTCGGCGCATATCTTGTTGGACCGACCACCCTCATATAACACAGATGGAATACGTACGAGCGTGTTAGTGGATCGAGACGTCCACCACTCGTAGTGTTTTAATCACGGGGTGGCGGCCCTTCTACAATAAAGGTATTGTAGAAGAGACTACGGAGGAATTGAGTCGCTAGTCACAGTTTGCTGCTACAGGGGACGAGCTACGCACTAACAGACGGGAGTGGAAAGCGCGACTTTAGCGTTAACTCCCACCTGTCGGCAGAAAACCATAGCCGCATGGTGGAGGCAAAGTTATTAAACCATTGGATTGGGTAAAAGATAATACTCAGCCTCGGGTTCCAAGACAGTGCCAGCAGGCTGAACCGAACGACGCCTGTTGGTTAAATAGAGTGAGCCACAGGTGTTAGCCGTTAGCCAGTTAGCCATACTCTAGAAAGTACAGCCGAGGTCTTTACTCAGGAGATGGGCTAATTACCAATAATAAATACCAATGCTCCAACACGCTAAGTCGAAGCATTGGTATTTGTTGGCGGTGGAAATTGCAAGTTTGACAACGGACGTCAACTTCCGCTGGCAAGCGGAGCTTGTAGGAGGATGAAGGATGTTAACCTCCATTGGCCAAAAATCTCTGCAGTTGTAACACTCGTTTTTTATATATAATATATAATCGTATCTACACCCTCTTAAACGACATTGTAATGTGTTATAATGTGATAATATATTTGATGTGAATGCAGGTATTTTATATATGCTTAGTTGGCGTTTCATCACGTGACTACACGTTAGCCGTGAATCCTGTGATAAGTGATGACCACGTCCTTCTTCTTTAGACTCGGGGATCCAATTAATGGCGTCCAGATGTATGCTGCGCTTAGGTCCCCGTTTCTCAAGGTTAACGTCTATAGTTGAGTCGTATGATGCTACTTTATATTAATTAACAGCTGAAGAGGATACTCCTCAACCTCCGTTGTGGCTCTGAGTCCTTCCTGCTGAACTATAAATGTTACACAGTGGAAGCCTAGCATCATATGATATAGAGATAGCGGATATCTGTAAACTGGACTGGTGTATTTTATATATACTAATCCTAGTAAATGTTTTTTTTGCATTGTTTCAGCAAAGATCTGACAAGCTAGTAAAAATTTACAAATGGTGTCCCTCTGAGGTTTTAACGGCCCCTCTTTTTCAAACATTTAATGTTCCGTGGGCCTGGGGGACGTATAGAAGAGGACCCTCTTCAAGTCTTTGAGGAAGGATAAATATGTCAGGACATGATTTGTGTCTTCCAGGGAACATACGTTTATTGGCTTTACACTCAACACACGTTTCCATATTTGGCTCCAGGAAACCAAGCGTTCAGTGGTGGTATCGCCAGCAGATTCTGAGTCTAAACACATAGCGCCCACAGGAGCTCGAACTCCAGGGGTTTGCTTTTAAAGGTATAGTTTGCAGGGCTTTGAACCTTTTTTGTTCGTTTGGAACAGAAACAGAATTATATTGTTTGTGGTTATGAGTTTCACCAATAAATTGATGTTCCTGAAATGGTTACAACAAAAAAATATTGTGCCCGGAATTAGGGCTGCACGGTTTTGCCCAAAAATAATAATTGCGTTTTTTCCACCTTTGCGATTAATTGCGGTTTTTAATTGCAGTTTTATTATTATTTATTTTTAATTGCAGTTTTATTATTATTTATTAATTCTTCCAGACCTATGTTACTAAAAAAACAATTTTGCAAACTATAATAAAGAAGTATATGAAAAAGAAAAGTAAGTTGAATAAAATAAAATGCATTTCAAATGCATACCATATTCTCAATAATAATAATAATAATAATAATGAATATATAATTGAACAACAATAATATTAACCAACCAGATATTTTGCGGTTTGTTGCCTTGCTGTATAATTAACAAAGGCTTTGTATTCATTCTTTAGAACAGAGCGCGTCAGCTCCGGGTACCGTAGACAGTCACGCGCCGCTCTTTGGTGTGAAGCTATCGCTCGGCGGTTGGAAGCGCAGTAAGTGACAGGTTGGCCGCGTTACGTTTGAAGCGATCCCACGCGTATCGGTGACCATACAAACAGCGCTTCCTCAGGATCGCTTCCTCAGGATCGCTTCCTCAATGTGACCCGCTGTCGTTGAACTTCCAGACGTGTGGGCAATTCTCGCTATCTATCACTCTTTTAAATGTTTGAATTATTATTAAATGTTTACGAAGCCGTACACAGAGACGGAGAGAGAGAGAGATAACGAGACCGAGCGATGAAGAAAGAGAGAGACTGGCGGCGAGGGGGGCGCGCCGAACACTGCCGTCGTCAACATATGTTTGACAAAACGAACGAACGCACAAGCAAGACAGCTATAACACACACACACACACACCCACACACACACACACACAAAGTGTGGCGATGCATTTAAAGGCACAGCGTGCATGGGGATTTTTTTTAAGGCTGGAGACAAGAAACTGTGATTAAAACCGCAACCTTCGTGGTCTATTAACTGCAAGGGGCCGCACCGCGGTTAACCTACTTTTGCGGTTTAACATTCAGCCTTACCCAGAATGGTTCATTTCGTTCCTGTCATCTGAAACGCTGAAACGAGTTTCAATTCATATTGATGCTCGTCGCAGGCGTGGCTGGGAAGGGAAGGCGCACAGCGGCAGAGACTAGCAGAGCAGCGGACAGACAGCGGCGTGTTTCAATAAAAACTTTGAGGAACAAAATAAAGCAGATACGGTTCCATTATTTTAAAATAAGTGTTCCTAACATGAAAAATGGCTAAAGCAGCAGCCATGTCTCAAGTTGGCGGTGTTTGGGTCGTTGAGTCTGCGGTGTCTGGGTCAGAATGGTGCTTGGTGTGAGCAGCGATAGTTATTAGTTATGTTTGATTTACAATTCTGTCTCCAATGTCACAATATGTGTCCAGGCCTTGTCGTCTGCTAAAGCAGCTTTTACATCGACAACAAACATATGTCATGTGCTTTAAAAGTAAACTAAATTGTGGTTAAAGACATCATCGTGCCCCCCCCCCCCGTCACAGTGCATTGTAATGGCGCTGTGGTCTCGATCACACTGTCTGCGGTGCCACAAGTTCTACTCCCATCGTTGGCAGGTATTTCCGCTTTGTCTCTTCGGCCCTATTCTCGATGAATCCTGTCTAATAAAGATTCTTCTTCTTGTTATTATTTAAATTTGTCCATTCCTTTTTCTTCTCTTTGCGATGTCTACCCCTGATCTCTCTCGTCCCACTTTCAAAAACGAAACATGTAAATAAAATGGAATATGGAGCTTACGCAGAAAGAATAAGTTACATTTAAAAGAGGAGGTGTCGTTGGTGGAGTGGTTATGGACACCGCACCTAATGCACCCCCATTCAAGTTCTCCCCCCCTCATCTACCCCTGATCACTTCAACCCAGTTTTAACGATGAAAAATCGGCATCATCTTGGGTGTTGCTGTGTACTCGTCTTCGTCTCCAACAGTGCTTTGTGCTGTCAGTTTTGGTTGTATATGTGAAGATCATAAAAAGCAGGGACTGATGCTGGTCTGATAAAGTTCTAACGGATGTTGGGCTGGGGAGTTCCTGCAGCAGGATCTGACCTTCTGACCCCTGGCCACGCAGCAGCAGAGGATGACCCTATATTTTAAATACTGTAGGGTGGAACAAAATGTACAGGATGTAAAGGTGGAATGGAATGGACTTTATTAGTCAGCGAAGGCTGAAATTTGCTTTGCAGCCCAGCAGCCGTTGTGTGTGACATGAAAACTAACAAAGACGGGACGCCACAAAACGTTAACACAAACAAACATGCACACACGGCATACACTGGGCTGCGGTGCAGCCGCCGAGCCACCGCACGCTCCCTCTGTTAACCTTTTTTTTTACATAATTATTTTATTTTCTTTTTTCTTTTTTATCTTTGGATGGAATTAGTCAGAAACTGGGTTCAAGAGATCGGAGTAGACATCGCAGACAAGCCGAAGAGGGGAGAAGAACTTGCGGCCACTGCCGGTTGACACAATTACATAATTCTTGGGAAGTCATAAACCGGCTTGGCGACGGCAGACATTTTGCTGGTATCCCTTACGGTGTAGTATACGTATGGTTGTGGTATTATTTCCACTTCACGTCCATTACATTGGGGCAAGTACAACAATGTAGTTGTAGAATATTAGCCTGGATAAATCAAGTTTAGAAGACTTAAACAGACAATGTTAAGCAAATATCGCTTACTGCCTCTTCGCCTGACCGTGATGATGCCAGCAAAATGTCTGCCAGCGCCAGGCCTGAGGTCACCGTGCGTGCAACAGCCCTATTATGGTGCGTTTGCTGTGCAGTGACGTTGATAAAGTAACTAATTACTTGTGGCAATAGACTGAGTGTAAAGAATGGGGGTCGAGCTGTCTCACTCCATGCATCAGCGTAGGAGGCGGCGGCTGGTGGTGCTGGCGGCGGCGCCTCCGTTCGTCATCGAAGTTTAAAAATGCAGGCCTTCTGTCGGAGCTCATTACGAGCTCCAGTGGAGCACGGAAGCACCTTGAAGCTCCGTGTTGGTGCCGAGCCAGCAGGTCTTCAACTGTTCAACATGCTCGGTCAGGACTTTACAAGAACACCTTCTGACACATCCAGGATCTACACCTTGCATTTACAAAATGCATACAAGGAATTTGGAGGTTCGAGAAAAGGTGTGCCAATCAAATGAAGTTATCAAATCACAGCGCAGTAGGTGTGACAAGTGGCGTGGAGGCCCAACGAAGCCCGCCTTAACGGGGCGCCGATTGGGTCACCCGAATGTGGACAAGAATCTGATTTGTCAGGCAGTTTGATCCCGACCCACCGGACCGTCCGGCCGCAAGCGATGCGTAGACGATTTGTTGGGTTTGGCTTGCCAGGCTAGTCGACCAGAGGTGCTCCTTGGGTAATGGTTGTATAATGACACCAGGGGGTGCTGCGGGATAAACTTCACACACAACGCAAGAAGATATGTTAGAAGCAGATCACGTGGGACTCAAGAATCTAAAGACGATTTCACAAGACAAGAATATTTCCATCAGCTCGAAGATCAGACTGATACTCTCACGTCAATCATTCTGTACGCACAAAACGAGAACTAAAAACAATATACAGCCACAGTATTGTAACATCATTACATATGGTGGAAAAACACATGGTATCGTTGTGAGTTCTGGATTTGAAGTTTTCTGGTCTGCTGTGGTTCTCTCTTTGTCTCACGTCATGATGGAATAAGCCTGGCTCAATTTCCTCTGTGGCTAGAGATTGGAGAGTTTGTCTGTTTGGACAAAGACTCTCTGACAATAGAGACTTATCGCTGGTCACAGTGCCTTGAAGAAGGCAGAACTTCTGAGAGCAGGAATGTCTGCGTGTATGTTAAGTAGAGGTATACAATGTATCAAAGAAATTATGATATAGGCAAACATAAAGAAATACACATGCATTTTGGCCATCATTATCACTCCATTAGTCTGGCTGACTGTTAGGGCGCCACTGAAGACTTTGCAACCAGCTCTCTCCATCTCTCTCTGTCCTCGGTCACTCACATGGTGTGGTCCATAGGCCATGGTTGAGCGCCTTTCATGTCAGCCGCCACCATTGGTGTGTGGATGTGTACATAATTTCCCTTTTGAGATCACTAGAGTATTCAGAATTGTAAAAAATCACTTGTCACCAGCGGTACGCGAGCACGCTCTTGATGGTACGCAGGATTATAGTCATAAAAATGAATATTTTCGTGATCTGACGGATGTGGAACTCGAGCCCAGGTCTTGGCAGACCGTAGGGCTAAACGCTACACTATCTGAGCTGTGTTACTACCACGCAGTAGAGTGGAGGCAACTGCTGCATGTTGATGGAGGTGATTGCAGTTTGTAAGCTCATAACAGTTGTCAAACTAGAAGCTGTTATGTTACTTATAGGCTACAGAAATGCACCAAACTTGAATCACTCGTTCCGTGTGTCATTTCCAACAACAAAATTTCATCCAGATCCGACAACTTTTTCAGTTATCCTGCAGACAGACAAACCAATGCGGCCGAAAACATAACCTGCTTGGCGCAGGTAATGATAATATGCACAACATATTTGAGGTAGGGTTGTGCATTAAACGATATAGCAGCTGTATCAAACTAGTCTGGCCAGCCAGAACAAATTAATCGTCCATGCATCGCACACGTTTAGAACGATCATTTGATCTGGAGTAAGCAGGTTGGAGAAAAGGCACGCTCGAACGTGCCTTTGGGTCCATCGAATCAAAAAATCTGACCCTCAGCACTGTTTCTGCTGACCAATCAGAGCCGCGTTGAGGCGGGCTCTCTGCGAGACGAGATGCTTCCTACTCCGTCGCTTGTCACGCTTACTGTGCTGTGATTGGATAACTTTGCTTTGGTACCCCCCCTGCCCCCACTACCACCACATACCACAACCCTTTTCGATCCCATAGACTCCAGACCCAAGCGCACGTTTGAGCGATGCATGGACGATTCGGCGTAGTTTGTTTGGAGAGAAAATGTGTTTAGCACATGTGGGGTTTAAACCATGGTGGGATATAGTTCCTGTATATTCTCTCCAATGTTGTTCTATTCTGAGCTATGAGCGATTATCCTCAGGCGAGTAAGTCTATTTATAACCATTATATTCAGAACTCTGAAGACTTCATGTGGACAGTGGACACACGTTCCGGGCATCCTGTGGTTTACAATTAACTCACATTTATCATCATGTCCCTCGGTCTGTTTCTGGTGAATTTTACGTTCCCAGCTGGAGTCCAACGTAAGATGTGGTTTCTGGGAACTCTGTGGGAACCTTTAACCCTGAACTACAGTCTGATTTCCTGGAATCCCTTGGATATCTTTAAATGTTAAGTACATTTAAATGCTCTAGGAATGTATCTTAATTCTCCATGTTGCATATGCATGATAGCAGTACAGACACATGGGCATTTTAGTTGGACATGAGACAACTCTCAAGATCAACAGGTAATGAACAAGGTCAACATAAAAAGGTTTAGTTATAAAGTGACGTTGGCATACAATCAGGACATGTAACATGTCAACATATTCAGTAGCATTCAGTAGCATCCCTGCGTGTGTAAAGAAACTGATTCTCTGTCTAGAGGTCTTAGTACGCCAGGCTCTAATCTTCTTAATCCTCATAGAATACATGTAAATGTTTTTGACATGCATGTAACCGTAATCTAAATGTTTCCGGAACACAATGCAATTTTGTTCCTAGCATGCATGTAAATGTTAATAGAAAAGACCGGGTGTAATGCTAACCGAAACAACGCCAACTGCATGATTCTAGTTATCTTTGTTTGAACTCTGTTCATTTGTGATGATAATAATAATGTTGATGTTGTAATAATAATGTTGTCTTTGTTTGAACTCTGTTACATTGTGATAATAATGTCTGTTTGAACTCTGTTACATTGTGATAATAATGTCTGTTTGAACTCCTTTCCATCGTGGTAATAATAATAATGTTGTTTGTTGATGTTCTGCAGGTAACTGGAGGTTCCGGGCGTCTCTACACCTGTTTCACATCCTGTCACTACTGTCCGTGTCCGGCCTTCGCCTACACCGTGCTCCGCCGCAACGACAGCGTCTTGGTGAGTTCATTGAGACCGAATACATGGACATGCCAATGGGATTCAAGATTAACTATAATTCTCCATATTGCATATGCATGACAGCTGTACACACACGTGGAATTCTAGCTGGGCATTAAACAACTCTCTCAAGATGAGCAGGTAATGAACAAGGTCTGCAGAGTCTGCCAAGTCTAGCTAGTCCAGATGATTGGCCAACACCGAAGAAAGGGTTTGGCCTAAAGACATCAGTGTAGTTTAAACCTAGAAAGTGAGTTAGAGTGTGCACTGTGAAGGGAGGTTGAAGAGAGATGATGTGTGTGTGCCCGACTCTGGCCTAGCCTGTCAAGCCAAACCAAACGAATCGTCCACACATCGCTCTAATGTGCATTTGCGTCTGGAGTCCATGGGATTGAAAAGGCGTGTGGTGGAGAAGCATTATTTAAAGAAAAAAAATCCAATCCAATCACCGCACAGTAGGCGTGACAAGTGACGCAGTAGGAAGCATCTCGTCTCGCAGAGAGCCCGCCTCAACGTGGCTATGATTGGTCAGCAGAAACGGAGCCGAGGATCAGATTTTTTTTATTCAATCGACTCCAGACTCCAGACCCAAACTCTGGCCTTATTGGAGAACGGGTAAGGTGATTTCTGCTATCTGGAAATGATCCAATGTGTTTTCAGCAAACCATTAGGGGCAACATGATGAGGCTAAGTCTTGTAATGGCAGCTCAGATGAGGTATCCCTCTAGAGGAAATGACCATTCTTGACACAGGAATATGTTTAGAGGGTTCATGTATTAAGCTATAATGGACATTAGCCGGGTATCTGCTAGCTAAGCTAAGCTATGAGCTAAAGCCGGAACATGGCCGAACACTCATTTCAGGAAGTATCACTGATTTATAGCCGATGGGAGGGGACATCAGATGATGTCACAGCTTGCAGCCAATCAGGATAATGGAGGCGTGGCTCTATAAATCACGTTTCAGCATCAATCACCAGTTGTGTAAATGATCAAATAGTGCGTTTGTGGGTCACAGACCCGCACAAGAACGTTTGGGTGTGGACTAGAACACTGTAGGCTACCACCGTCCCATTCTAATAGTATATATGCCACCATGGTCAGTAGGTGTGTGCTCTCACTAAATGAGCATCACAGCTCAGTGAATATCAGCGGAAATCCTCATTAGTGTATCTAGTAATCTGGTCTTTGCTGAGGTGGGCCTTGTAGGACACTGACTGGCGTTTGGTGACTCAAGGACAGGCAGTATTTTCAAGAATCAAGATTCATCTTAATTCTTCATATTGCATATACATGACAGCAGTACACACACGTGGAATTTTAGTTGGACATGAAACAACTCTCTCAAGTTCGGCAGGTAATGAAAAAGGTCAACACAAAAAGACAGCAGCACATAGGTTATAAAGTGGCATTGGCATAGAAACAGCAGATGTAACATGTCAACATATCAAGCAGGGCTACCCCCTGCATTCAGTAGCATCACCGCGTGTGGGAAACAACTGTTTCTCAGTCTCTAGAGTCTTAGTACGCTGGGCTCTGTAGCGCCTTCCTGAGGGAAAGCGGGAGAAAAGGTTTTGCGCAGGGTGGGAGGGGTCCGCTACAATGTTTCTGGCACAGTTCCTCACCCTTTCCTGGATCTCTAAAGGTTATGCGTGTTGGCTGTTGGTGCGTAATCTGATGTTGTCTGTGGCGACTACATTACTTTTCGTACCGCACACTTGTCTGAGTTTGTGGGGGTTTTTTGTCGTCATGACGGAAATGCTCTCCCATTATCAAAACGCTGTCCACTGAGTCAGTATGTGTTAATACGTTGAGACACTACGAGTTGCCTCAGGCCTGGAAACTGTTGTGTGGTAACTGTGGTAATCCTCCTGTCCTGTTTGTGTGAGAAAACTTTCTACAAGTTCCTACAGTCGTGGATCAGAGCTGGAGAGAACCATTTACATTGCAGCGCTTGTTCTCTAGTAGAGTAATATACCAAACAATTTAATCTGGAATTTGTACCAGAATCTCTTCCTTCTGTCCATAGTTGGTCCATAATATCCCAATAGACGAGTTTACACGCTTAAAACAGTTGGCGTTATAACAGTGGGTGTGGTCACATGTTACCCGCCAAATTAGTCTATAGCTTCCAGAGCATTATCATTATCAGTAAAAGCACAATTATTAATTGTGCTGCTATAATACTATAGTAAAACATGTATTGTGTGCAGTGTAAACACCTGCTGGCTGTGTACCTGAGCGAGGCGCTGGGCTTCACCCACCAGGAAACTCTGTCTGACCAGGACATGACCTCCCTGCTGGCTGCCGGTCCCGCTGACCCCTGACCCCATCTTAAAGGTATACTATGTAGAATTACACTGGACTCACTTGCCGACACTCATATACTTTCTCATGTCATTCAATAAAGTGTGTGTGTGTGTTCTA
>OMKY01233733.1:0-13141 GCA_900302395.1 Bregmaceros cantori | reverse complement strand
AATATTTTAGGGTTAAAAAAGGCTGTGCGTTTAAAATAGTAGTAAAATAGTATAATTGATCGAGATCCCGTGTGTCGGTATGTAATGTTCGTCTGTGTGTGTGCGTGCGTGTGTGTGTCTGCACGCGCGGTCGTCTCCCTTTTGGTGTGGTCGTGTCACAGCAGCGATGCCCCCACTACTCCGCGGACCCCTCCCTCCACCTCCCGGAGCTCTCCGGGAGCTCCGAAGGGACGGGAGAGTGATGGTTGGTAGAGACCCGCCCTTCCACCTCTCCCCCAGGCTCTGGGGGAGAGCGTGGCGCTCTCCGGCCGGTGCATCCAGAGCCCAGCAATCCCGTTTTACAGCCGGCCGCACAAACAGCGAGGCTAGCGGCCGGTCACGGGAAATAATCCCGCTGGCTGCGCGTGTATGTATGTGTGTGTGTTTGTGTGTGTGTGACATGCTGCTGCTGCGAACTGCAGGTGCCGCCTACGAGCTTGAGAGTGGCAAACTTCACTTTTGCCGCATGCACGGTTTCGCTCTTGCCGCTCAACATATGCCGCTATAAAAATAAAATGCTGCGGTGCGTTACAAGCTTCCAAAGCCAATTTTTCCCGCCCAATTCGCGTTTGGTTTGAACAGACAGTTAAGAGTTCAAAAATAAGTCAGAACACAGCGAAGTAATGGAACTGGAAGAAGTCATATTCAGGGTAGAATTTTTACAGGAACTACCCTCCAAACTCGTCTATTGGAAATACTTGTCCCCACATTGCCACGTCTTCTGACACATAATATATGGTATTTGTGTAAACATGGTAGTTATGGTATTTGCGCCCCCCAGGGCTGGGTGGAAACGACCCAGCCCTGTCTCGAGCCCAGCCCAGCCACCAGGCTTCTTTTGCCGTTGAAAAGAAATAAACTGTTGAACTGGCTGCACTGTGTCATGTAATTACATGGTTAATTACTATGTAATTACATTGTAATTACATGGTAATTACATGATTACTATGTAATTAATTAAATGTTAGGAATGTCGAGTCCCAAAGGAATGTTAAGTCCCAAAGGACTGTTAGGAATTAGAAAATAGGCTGGATTCCCCCAGCCAATCAGGAGGCAGGATTCCCCCGGCCAATCAGGAGGATTCCCCCAGCCAATCAGGAGGCTGGATTCCCCCAGCCAATCAGGAGGCTTGATTCCCCCAGGGAAATCAGTAGGCTTGAATCTCCCAGCCAATCAGGAGGCTGGATTCCCCCAGCCAATCAGGTGGCAGGATTCCCCCAGCCAATCAGGAGCCAGGATTCCCCCAGCCAATCAGGAGGCTGGATCAGGATTCCCCCAGCGGCTCTCACGGCTGAATGATTGAAGTTATCAAAATTCGGTTCAATAGTTTTGTGAGGGTCGGTCCAGAGATGCTATATACCATGTTTCAGAGTGATTGCTCAAAATTTGAGAGAGGAGTAGCATTTTAAGGGATTTGCACAAAATTCCAAATGGCAGGGAATCTATTCGTGCGGGATCAATGTCATGTAGTGTGTTGAATTTGGCTTGATCTAAGGAATCCAGCGATACCAAGTTTTTTGAAAAGCGGCCAGACGGCTCGGAAGTTACAGGCAGAAACATATGTGAAATTATCTCTACCTTTGGCCCATTGGTGGCGCTATAGAGTTGGGGCTGGAGACTTGGAAATTGTTGTGGGCAATGCTGAGACTGACTAGAGTGAGTGTGCAAATTTTCAGCATTTTCGTATATAGGGTTCTATGGGCTGCCATAGGACCACCACACTGAGTAACAGTTCTTCCGACGCGACATTTGGCTGCTGAACTCACTCGTAATTTTGTAGCCCCACCTATTTATTCTTTGTTTTTAAAGGTATTTTTAAAAATACCTTTCTTTTTATTGCACACCAGGAGTTTCTGAGGTCCTCTTGCGATGTAATGTGGCACAGTGGGGTTGACAATAAAGTTCGCTTTGACTTTCACATGATGCAAGAATGCTTTGTAATATAATTTAATAATAATAATATAGAGCACATTCATTTGTAATAACTATTGCTTTTGGGAATGCTGTGACAATGAATGGTCACTGGATGTCTCCTATTGGACGTGAGACGTTTCTGGACATGTTCAGTGTGCTGTTGACGTCTCTCAAAACAAACGAGTAAACGGCAGATGCAGCTGCTGCTGCCTTGATGGATGGTAAATGTTTACTTGTGTGGGAGCGTGTATGTGAGTGTGTCTGTGTGTTTGTGTGTGTGTGTTCACCGCTGTGGGTGTGTGTGTTCCAGTCTGTGAGTTTCTGTGTGTGTTTGTGTGTGGAAAAGCGAGGAGGTAGGGCACCCAGGAATATCGACAAAAGATTCAGCAGGCAGAAGTAGGACTTAGTTGTGCAGATTTCTCCAACATGCTGGTGCAGAGCATGATGCCAACACAACATCAAAAGTCCTGCCCCTTAAATAGTACTCTCAAAAAGGGAATATACCATTTGCCAGAGGGTCCAAATGAACACCAAGCATACACATTGCTTTTGAAATAAAATACATGTATGTACAGAACAAAGTAAAACATTTAACAATTCCAAATAATAATTCTCAGTTAAACATTTTGAATATGATCAAAAAATAAACGTTCACGGCCCAACTTAACCTTATGTTAAGTTGGGTCATGAATGAACACTGGGCTCTTCCCGTAAAGCGAACGAAAATGAGGCGGGCCAAACAAGGAAATGAAAAGACAGAAATGCATCAGTGCATGGAAATCAATATAAACTATGTTTCTGGGCTCTCTCTGTTTGCAGGAGACAGATCATAACAGACATCGCTGCAGCAGCGCTACCATACGGAATCTTAAAACATGTGCAAAACAAAGAAAATTGCGAGGCCGTGCATTTATGCGCCAACGGCGGGTCACAATCTAGCCGCACAGGATATTGACATACAATATTAACATATTGACCCTACACAATCTAACGTAACTTTCTTTCCGGTTGCCACATTCCACACAACATTAACATGCTAACAGCACAGGGTATAGTTGGTAAACTTGTGCTATAACTTCTGAAACACATGATTGACATTCTACACAATCGAACGTGCCACCTTCACAGGGTCTAGTCTTTGAATGCCAAATCGTAGTACACGCAATAGTAGACTCTCAGCTTTTGCCCTTCCACCTAACTAATGCACGCCAAGTGCCGAGTTTAGTTGGTGGACTTTAAAGCTTCTACATTTTCCCCAAATAAGTCCCCCAAGTGGTCTTTCATAACTTACCCATTCCACCATACTAACGCACTCCCAGTGATGGGTCCAGCTAGTGAATTTTCATCAAGTAATATCATTATACACATTATCAACATCAGAGTCTCAACCTTTACATCCGCACTGCTCCAGGCCAGTCGACTTCCTCCCTATTTGTCCAAGATGGCCTCCAGCTTAAAAGACTTCACGGCACATTGGTTCATGGCCAGTTGACCACGAATGCCACATTGTGTCTCTGTGTTTGTGTGTACCAGTGTTGTGGGTGTGTGTATGCCAGTCTGTGTGTGCGTGTGGTGGTGTGTTTGTGTGTCTCTGTGTTTGTGTGTATCAGCACTGTGGGTGTGTGTATGCCAGTCTGTGTGTTTGTGTGTGTGTGTGTGTGTGTACCAGTGCCGTGGGTGTGTATGCCAGTGTGTGTGTTTGTGTGTTTGTGTACCAGGGCTCTGGGGGTGTGTGTATGCCAGTGAGTGTGTTTGTGTGTGTGCCAGGGCTGTGGGTTTCTTTATGTCATTGTGTGTCTTTGTGTGTGTGTGTGTGTACAAAAATCATGTTTTAAGAGGCTTTCTGTGATCATAGTGGGTATGGGGAGTCATAGTAGATAATTGCTTGTTTAAAACTGGGCAAAAATGGGCAAACTTGGTTCGTTTTGAAATCCCTCATGACCAAAACTCGATAATATTGCATGTTGAGTCCATTTAATTGGCATACAACTTGGAAATATAACACACGCATGAATGTATGTGCACATTGTTGTGTTCGTGTGTAACTTATTACTATCACAATGCAGAAAGCGCTGTTTGTTTGATGCTTGCCGTCCTGCCAAAACGACACCCCCCATGAAACAAGTTTCCCATAGCATGAGTGTCTCTGTGTTACATACCTATGAAATAAATTTAACATTTTGCTGCACCCACTCCAATCACCTAGCAAACGGATTTCAGTGAGCGAGCCGCCACGAACGGCGTCGGCGGGCATGAATGGATCATGTATGTAGACCGATGGTGCTTTAGACCAAAGGCTTTATAGACCGAACGTTGTAACCCTTAACCCAACCCTAACCTAACCGCTAACCCTATCCCCTAGCCCTACCCAGAGCAAACGCAAGGAGAGAGAGTGGGGAGTGCGGGAGAATGAATGCTGCCTCACAGCGGTACGTCTCCGCACTCCCCACTCTCTCTCCCCAGCATTCACTCTGTGTAGGGGTAGGGTATATGGTTAGGGTTAGAGGTTAGGGTTACAACAACCTTCGTTCTTAAGCGTGTTGGTCTACAGACATGATCCTGCAGGGCCACCCGTATAGCTGCCCTGGCTGCACACCCTCCAAAATCACAGAGCACTGTCAGCTAGCCAGTGAAGGAGAGGTCTTCGGTCCGCTGTATCGGCACCCGCCGTGCCGAATACAAGCCATAATAGTTCTAACTGGGTCCACGATCTCAAATGCGGCTGGCTGTTTGGAATGAATGCAGCAACTAAAAGGCTCCAATACCTTCTGTCTCCTCCAACTCTTTCTATCACTCCCAGTTTGTTCTGCTTGCATGGGGTAGTCAGCGAACGACACATTCAACAATTTCTTCGATTAAGAATAATTGCAGTTTCAACGTAATACATTTGATTATTTTGTTAATTTATTATTTGTATCTATTTTAGCCTCAAACATGGCTATTACAGATTGTTGGAAGATTTTATAAGATATAACGTTTTTATTTATTTATATGCAAAAAAATAATCATATTTTTGACAATTTCATATACACGGGATGCCATCTCTCCTTTAAGGACAGACAGTACAGTACCATTAATTATTGAAACATGGTACATGACACAAGAGATGATAGTCATTGGAGAATGGTTCACGAGACATGAAGATATGGTTATACAACGGGATTAGCATAATTGCTAGATTTCACCCGGCTGTGTTTGTGTGTTTGTTTACCAAGACGGCAGGTGTGTATATGTCATTGTGTGTCTTTGGTTGTGTGTGTGTGTGTGTGCACCAGGGCTATGGGTGTGTGTATGCCAGTGCGTGTCTTTGTGTGTGTGTGTGTGTGTGTGTTTGCTAAATATTTTTACTAAGCACATAGTTAGCAAATAGACATCTGAATAGGTGTACACAGATATGCAGAATACACAGATACACAAAATATGTTCTATTAATCCTCGAAAACTTTACCTAATTGCAGAAAATAAGTGTTTGTGACAGTTCAAAATGGTTCTCAACAGATTTTCAGAATTTGGAACACATTTACTAGAAAACAAAGGGAGGTAACTACTCACCATGCAGCCATGAGGGAGATGGATGCTGATATTCTGCCTGATGAAAAATGCAGGGGTGTGACTAAAAACCAGGCTGGGGCGTGGTGCTTTTATTGTGACATGAAAGTGTGGGGCAGGATTTTTTTTTCGATTTGAAAAAATAAACCCACAAATCACACAAATCTTTTCAATGCTGTTTTGAAAAAATCAACAAGATATTGCACAAAACATTATTTAATAATAATAATAATAATAATTTAAAAATCATATTAAAAAACTAAAAACTAAACTAAAAAAGTATTATGTTCATAGGTTGACATTTAGGGCTTAGGTTTTGGGACAACCACTAGAATATACAATGTCTAGGCATATAAATGATGACTTTGTATTCATTTAGCTTATTATGGTCTATTTCCTGTCCTGTGGGTTAAATAGATCATAAGAGAGTCTTAGTAAACATGTAAAGTATGAATTCTTAATTGTTTAGTTTCATATTTTTATAATACTGTGTTGTGGAAGTGTTTGGCATATACTATTGTATTGTGGAAGTGTTTGGTATGTGCTACTACGTTGTACAAGTGTTTGGTATATACTACAGTGTTGTGGAAGTGTTTGATATATACTAGTGTGTTGTGGAAGTGTTTGGTATATACTACTGTGTTGTGATCATTTATAATTGTCATCATCATCATCACTCCCGTAGTCTGGCTCTTGGGGTGCCACTGAAGACTTTGCAACCAGCTCTCCCCATCTTTTCATGGTTGCACTCAGCTTGCAACTCATCCATTCTTGGATGTTATCTCCCCAGCACTCAGTTAATATATCGAACACCCTCCACTCCGAATTGCCATGATATTAAGTGCAAATCCAAAAACTGATCTGCTTATTTTGTTAGGGTCCTTTTAAAATCCTAGCCCCAATCACTAACCTAACCTCCGACTACATACCCTCAACCTAACCCTAACCCAAACCCTAACAATATCAGGGTCATGTCAAATGATATGGCAGAATGATCTTATCTAACATCAGTCGATGAATTGTGGCAGATGATCACATGGCACTGTGCCTTGAAGGATTGTTTTTGAGAGTCATGACATGTCCGTACCATTTTAGTTTTAGTTTTTTGATGGCAGAATTCAGCCACTTAAAGCTCAATGAGGAGTGTACTCCACTGCCAGTGTCACAGGTTATTCAGAGCATGAGCAATGACACAGAGAGGAGACAAACGGGAAGGTTGTAGAACCCTTTATTTGCATGTGAAAAGTATAACTTTTATAGTTAGCATGAATGACCCTTTAGCGGTCCAGATGGAATACATAAACAAAGTCTATGTAAGAACTGTCCATGGCTTCGTCATCAGACACATTACTCATCTCAATATTCGAGTCCACCGGGGCGGAATCAGGTTCCGGTGGAGGCTCCTGGAGGTCGTGCTGTTGGTAGAAGAGACAGCACCCAGATGAGTTCAATCGCCAGCAATTGCCCAAGGAAACTTTGTCAAAGTATTGAACCGTGGTGCATAGTCAAGTAGACTAACCTGAGCCAAGGCTTTGGGGCTGCGTCCTTCCGGGGTCGGACGCTGTCTCAAATGGAGGCGAACTATTGATTGCTGATGCGGGGCAGCTGGAGGCACTGGAGGCTACGAGGATGATCCATGGAGTCGCGATGAGGATGGGCGCTCCATGGACGATGCGTGATGTTTGTCCAGCTGTCCCCGCTGATTTGTAATAGCCAGTGGGAATTAGAACAAATGATCATCTGCTTGCTGAGGGGCCTTTCTTGATCCAAATGTCATCTAGCCTGGCAAGCCAAACAAATTGTCCATGCCACCTCTTGAATGCGTGTTTGGGTCTGGAGTCCATCGAATCAAAAATTCTGATCCTCGGATGCGTTTCTGCTGACCAATCAGAGCCGCGCTCTGATTGGGCTCTCTGCGAGATGGTTCCTACTACGTCACTTGTCACGCCTGCTGTGCTGTGATTGGATAACTGATTTTAAATTTTTTTTAAATAATGCCATCCCACCATGCGCCACACCCTTTTTCAATCCCATCGACTCCAGATCCAAATGTGTCAAGTTGTCGTTTGTGGTTGGTGATTTATAGGTGATGGACAGCTGAATGGCCATTTAAGGGCTCAAGCTTTTTTATTCTGATTTTCACTTTTCGTCGGTGATCTGTTCTCTATATGAGATGCCGAAGAGCCTGTGGAAACATCTCATCTCTGTGGCCTGAATTCTTCTCTCTAGTTAAGGTCCAAGTCTCGCAAGCGCACCGAAGAATTGACGTCACGAGTGAGCAATCCTGCTGATGATTTCAGGTTGCGACCCTTGGTCTTTAACAATGGCTCTCAGGTACTTAATACTGAGCGTTTCTAGCTGATGACCACTGACGCTGATCTCGTTTTGTTTTTTCATTTGTTATTGAGCAAACATTCGCCCTTAGAGTACTGTGCAAAAAATATCTCCAGCATCAACAAGACCTCTACCATGTGTTCATAGACTTCAAGCATTTGACAGGGTGTGGCGCACAGCTCTCTGGGCAAGCATGACAAAATGAAACATCAGCACTAAAATGATCAAAGTCATAGAAAAACAGTCAGTCAGAGTGAGACAAGGGTGCCTACTCTCGCCCACCCTCTTCAACATCTTTCTTGAGAGAATCATGCAAGACGCCCTTGACCAATTCAAAGGGTCAGTGACCATTGGTGGCAGAAGAATCACAAACCTATGATTTTGACCTCCAACAGCTCTGCTCCTCTTCAACTTCGGGCAATGGCAAACAAAGATGTGGAGATCCCGTTCAGAAAACCCTCCTCCAGCCAAGATTAAATGTGGCACATTTTGGAACTCAATATCATGTTTCATAAGGGAAAGTCCGTCTCTGGCTATTTTTAAGAGCCAGATTAAAGTATGGCTCAGAGCCAGACAAACCTGCTCTCACCAACAGTAAAAAAATGTAAATATGTTGTAACCTGAATATGGTGCTTTTTGGGAAGTCTTCAAATAACACAGCATGAGAGGACTAGTGGTATTTCAGAACCCAATTTCAACACAACAGAGTCAAGAAGGATTTTTAAAAATATTTATTCATTTATATATCAAATAATAATTGTCACATATATGTTTTCTGTAGTATTTTCTTCACACTTGACAGATCGCAGTGAACACATAAATCATCAATAGGCTCACTTGCGTAAACTACGGCTACATGTGGACACATTTCACACGTTCTGTCCGAAGATTTTGTACGTATTTCGACATGGATCTGGGCAGCTTACGATTACAGACGAACGGATGAATACAAAACGATACGACCATGAAAGGAGGGGGCGACCTTGAAGGATTTTTTTTTACAAAATGTCAACAAAGTCATGAATTAATACAAGTAGAGGAGAGACTTGAAGAGTTGGTGTGTAATTATCTGTACATTTATAATGCCTGATGAAATGAAAATGGGTCACAATTAGGAAAGATATATGCAAGCAGCAACACAGTAATCTATTTTTGTGTGGGCCATTGTCCATGCATTGCTCGAACTTGCGTTTGGGTCGGGAGTATATTGAATCAAAGAATCTGATTCACGGCTCTGTCCCTGCCGACCAATCAGAGCCGCATTGAGTCTCTTAACACATTCACGTACCAGAACAATGAACAAACCCAAGAATTGCATCTTTATGAACCTATTAAATAATTTAGATTTTTGGACAGGCCTGTTTTAACTCTGTCACGACTAGAGATCCTATAGAAAATACATGAAAACACATCATTTTATAATGTAGAAAGAATTATAACCACAATTTATCCATAGATCCTCTTGTTGTGGGCCAACATGCCCTTTTTAACAATGTGTATTTTATTGCTTGTCAGGGCTTTAAACCGATATTCTTTCACAATTGGTTTGTTCGGAACAGAAACGGAATTATAACGTTTCTGGTTATGAGTTTCACCAATAAATTGACGTTTCCGAACCGTGCCGCGGCTGGGAAGGAAAGGCGCATGGCAGCAGAGACTGGTGGAGCAGCGGACACCTATGTGACAGCCGTGTTTCAACGGAAACTTTGAGGAACAAAATAAAACTGGTATTAACTGCTTACCTTGATTACCTGCGCCAAGCAGGTTATATTTTCTGTTTGGTTTGTCGGTCAGCAGGATAACTGAAAAAATCATGCACAGATTTGGATTAAATTTTGTAGAGTTGTTGGAAATGACAAAAGGAACAAGTGATTACATTTTGCATTTCTGTAGCCTATAAGTTACATAATTGTTTGACAACTGTTATGAGCATAGTAGTAAAATAACTACGTAAGTGCTGTACTTAAGGAGAATTTTTGAATATCTGTACTTTTAGGACTTTTTTCTTGCTGACTTTTTACTTGTAGTAGTTTTTCACCCAAATGGAATAATCCATGGCGAACTAACTCGAAGAAAACGCCACCATCACGTCATCCGCCCGACAATATCACCGGATATACTAATAAGTAACCTCACACATCAATAAGGCGGTTGTTACCAGCGGCCATATTGGTGCCACCGTGCGTTTTTTTACACTCAGTGTAAAATACTGCAGTACTATAATATTTATCTTTTCTAAATATTCATCTCCGGCCTCCTTTTCTAGCATGTCCCGGTATATTTCACATCCTTTTTTAGATTTTAACATTTTTTGATATTTATATTTTACACATTTTAACAGTTCTTTCTCTCTTGAACCATGTCTCTATACGCTCTAGGCACGCAGTGAGAGTGTAAACAAACCGCATGCTAGTGGCAATATGGCCGCCGCCCACCCATGACGTCACATAGAACAGCCTGGTTGTGATTCCTATTGCATTCACTTTAAAATAAAAAAGACACAAAATGAAAGCTGACATTTATACGATGTTGAACACACTACTTGCATCCATCACTGGCTCTCCCATCATCATTCTTTGTTTTGAAACCGTTACCATGTGGCCTAGCCTGCAGGGCTTGAAAATGAAATTATTTTTAAACTGTTCTGCTCCCTGCGTTCAGGCAGGCCTATGTTTAACGTTTTCGTTCTGTCACCAAAATAAAGATCCTCAACCAGTTTGGAACGCAAAAATTGTGTTCGTTCTTAAAGTTCCTTATATTGTGCAATTTTAAGTTTAGATATAGTTTATACAGAATATATTTGGTGGCTATACACATTTTGGCTCATTTTTTTCAAACTAACATATCTATCACCCAAAAAGCTCACACAACATTTCTAGGCCTGTGAAGTGAAATGAAACAAAGTTTTGAACTTTTTATAAGAAAATCACCCTAATGCAGCCTACGTTTAAGTGGAGATGATTAAAAAATGTTCTTTCCATGCTTGGCAATCAAGTCCATTATGTCCAGGCAACGTGAAACGGTGGGCGATCTCCAGCGGCCGGCGATTTGTTTGTCAGTGTTTGCTACACCGGCTGTTTGAGCTTTTCTCAGCCGGAGACGGGCCATTTTAACTGTTTACATCGGTAAGTTCCTCTTGTTCTCGTCTTGGCTCCGCCCCGGGAAGTTGCGCGATCGTCCAGGGGACTTTTTTTCTGTGCGTACACAGTCGTGAACTCGGAAGGGTAAAAAAACTGCGGTGAAAATGTTCGTTTAAATATTTTTTTTAAATCTATAAAAATTAGTGGGTAAACACGCTATTTGAAACACACAGGTCAGACTTAATCACGTCATCACTTGCCGCAGGTTTGGGATGAGGTCATACACTGTATATCTTATAAGACTGTATATCTTATGTCATTCCTTTGGAAATCGGCGAAATGAGCCAGGGCTGGTAATTTATACAATTGCTGAACACAGGGCTCTTTTAGAATTTTTTTTCGAAATACTTTCTCCGTGACATCGTACTTATGGAATTGGATGGGGCCACTGGAGATTTGGCACCTTGTTCACCCCAGTTGCTAGGCTGCGACCCCTTGTGGCTGTCTCCCATAATGCAGGCCCATGTGTGGTGTGAAATTAACAGAGGTGGACAGAGTACATTTTTTTGTACTCAAGTACAAGTACTGCTACTCTGATGAAATATTATTGAAGTACAAGTCTAGTTACCAGTCAAAAAATATACTCAAAGTAAAATTAAAAAGTAAAGCACTTAAAACGTATTTTTGAGTTAAAAAACGTTTAAAAAAAATCTGTGTTTTCGACCTCTATTGTGCAAAAGCCTACCTGCGGAATTCCCATTATCGTTGGAACACAGCATTCAGTGCTCACTGCACCCATCAAAATCTAGAGCGGCGAGCCAGAATCAACGAATCGTCCAGGCACCGCACGTGATGATCGATCATTGGGTCTGGTAAAAACCAGGGTCGAAAAATGTGTCAAGAAAAAGTGTCAATCAACTCCGCCTATGTCTTGCGTCGCCCATAACAAACTCCACCCACGTCTCAATTTGAATAATTTGATTGGTCAGACCGTATACGGGTGACGTCTACCTTATTTGCCCAGACCCAATCTACTGTCTAGCGGCGTGCGATGCGCAAACAATTTGTTGGTTCTGCCTTGCCAGGCTAGCCAAAATCTGAAAAAAGTCTGACCCATCCAAGGGAACAGCCCCAAATGGCAATAAGAGCACTGATGAAATACTTCTATTGCCAACCTGGTGGGTTTTTTTTGGTGAAGGGAAAATTTTAACTCAGCACTCTTCCGCCACAAGGCTCAGTTCTCTACCTGTTCAGACTCTTGAAAGTTCACAAGCCTTGACGGGCAACACACTTGGTTGCCTGGCGAGCCAGAACCAATGAATCATCCATGCACCGCACGCGATTAGAGCTATGGTTGGGTCTGGTAAAACCAGGGGCAAAAACATGTAAAAAAAAAATCAAATTGTTATCCAGTCACAGCGCAGTAGGTGGGACAAGCGGTGTGGTCAGCCCGTGTCCGGGCGTGCTGTCTGCCTAATTTGCCCAGACTCAATGTACCGTCTAGCGGCGTGCAATGCATGGAGGATTCGTTGGTTCTGGTTCGTTGGAATGAGGCCGAGGGTCAGCCGGGGTCAGTCAGCGTAGAGCAGAAATCCAGAGAAAGTGCTGTACTTGTTGTTGTTCCCGCCGTGTGCCTTCCCTCCGTCCAATTTGACATAGATCTCGTCTCCAGAATCGAGGTGTAGCACCACACTGTTTGCCGCGTAGTCATAGTTCTGGTCGGCATCCTGAGCGATGGCACTCGCACGCACCTGTGCAGAACACACCCAAAGTATTACGGACAAAAGACAACATTCTGACTTCATTAGTGGTTAGCTTCACTGTCAATTCTTAACATGTTCTAGACGTACAAACAGGGTTGGAAACGTGCCTTTTTTAAAAGTGATTTTTTTACGCTGTATATGCCGTTTTTCCATCTTTATTGATAGCCTGGCGAGCCAGAACCAACGAATCGTCCACGCATTGCACCACACTAGACGGTTCTTTGCGTCTGGGCAAATCAGGCAGACGTCGCCCGTGCATGGTCTGACCAATCAAATTGACTGAATCACGATGTGGGCGGAGTTTGGTATGGGTGAGGCGAGACAAGGGCAGAGTTTGGTATGGACGACACAAGACGCGCGAGTTTGGTTCTTTTAACATGTCTCCACGCTGCTTGTCTCACGGTCTCACCTACTGCACCGTGACTGGATAACACGATTTGATTGACACGTCTTTTAACGTTT